>OX465119.1:11378174-11518174 GCA_949987565.1 Luidia sarsii | reverse complement strand
CAATAGCGGGCGCCAGACTGAAATGCCATGGAGGCTGCCATCTTTACATGGGCCGTTTTCGAATTGAAGGCTTAGGCTCGGGCTTAGGCTTAGGTCATATTCAGCTTACTCGTTTATGAGACAGACATTAAAAACAAGCGTTTGGCCCCAGTTTCTTGGTGAATACTCTGTACCTATCAAGCCAACAAACCTTCAAATTCGGAAACAAACCACGACCTGGATTTTCAGGTTTTTTGTCAGACGGAGACGAAGCCTGAACCCCACCAACTAGGAGGTCGATAACTCAGGACCCAGGAGAAGATATAATCCCACCCATTCGTGATCACGGCGTGGCTGAGAGATTCCCCTTGTTTCCCTTCCCTCTAGAACTATCTGACCTTCGGCGTAGTCTTCGGAATCGGACTCAACTTCATATCCTGCCCGTCCATGAACCTGATGACGGTGTATTTCCCGGGACGCAACTGCGCACGCGCAACGGCCTTCGCCAACAGCGGTCAAAGCATCGGTAGGTGGGAGATGGCAGTGTGTGAGGACAGCCCTCACGTTGTGGGTGCGAATCTAGGTGCCTTGTGGTGACCTAGTCCAATAGGATGAATATGCTATTTTCTCACCTTCTTTCCTCTTCCTCCTCATGCTCATCCTCTTCATCCCCTTCCTCCTCCTCCTGCTCTACCTCTTCGTCATCTTCCTCCCCTTTCTCCTCTTCCTCCTCCTCATCCTGCTCCTCCTCTTCCTCCCCTTCCTGCTCCATCTCCTCCATCTCCCCCTCCTCCACCTGCTTCTCTTCCTGCTCCTCTTCCTACTGTTCCTCCGATTCATCTTCCTCATCCTCAACTTGCTCCTCCTCTTCCTCCTCATCCTGCTCCTCCTCTTCCTCCCCTTCCTGCTCCATCTCCTCCATCTCCCCCTCCTCCACCTGCTTCTCTTCCTGCTCCTCTTCCTACTGTTCATCCGATTCATCTTCCTCATCCTCAACTTGCTCCTCCTCTTCCTCCCCTTCCTGCTCCATCTCCTCCATCTCCCCCTCCTCCACCTGCTTCTCTTCCTGCTCCTCTTCCTACTGTTCATCCCCTTCCTCATCCTCAACCTGCTCCCCCTCTTCCTTCTCATCCTGCTCCTCCTCTTCCTCCTCTTCCTCCCCTTCCTCCTCCTCCACCTGCTCCTCTTCCTGCTCCTGCTCCTCCTCTTCATCTCCTTCCCCATCCTTCTCACCTCCTCCCCCGTCCTCTCCTCCCTCCATGGGATGCAGGCAACCTCCTTCTATCTCCACTGGCCGAGACCGTCTTCTCCCTCATCGGCTGGCGCCGGAGCCTGCAGATACTGGGCACCGTCGTACTGGTCACCTGCCTGCCTCTAGCCATGGTCTTCACCCCGCCCGCGCCCGATACCCCCGACGAGGGAGCGGACGGGCAAAGCCAGAAAACGCCTACGGTGATGTACAGAAAAGTGGACGGAAAGTTGGCCAAGTCTGACGCCACTGAAGAAGAAGAAGAAGAGGAAGACGATGAGGAACTCCATGCGAGGCTGGGTAATGCCTTCTAGAAAGTGAAGTGAATACAATAATTGCAAACTGCCCACTAATTATATTCACCTTTTTTTTAAAATTTCAATCATTTCGAGTTTTCGACCCTAGCAGGACCTTTTTCAGCAACAGTGACAGTGACAGAGGCAGTGGCAGTAGCAGTAGCATTGGAATGTCAGTTGCAGTGGCAGTGACAGCGACAGTGACAGTCGCAGTGGCAGTTGTACTGGCAGTGACAGTGGCAATGCCAGTGGCAGTAACAGTGACATAGTGACAGTGGCAGTGACAGCGAAAGTGGCAGTTGTCCTGGCAGTGACAGTGGCAATGTCAGTGGCAGTGACAGTGACAGCAGCAGTAGCAGTGGCAGTAAAACAACACTCTGTGTCTCGTCGACAGAGATCGAGGTCCAGTCTGGAAGGGAATCCAGTCGCCTGAAGGAGAACGAGACCGAGGAGGAGGAGGAGAAGGGCACCGGGTCGTCAGCGGCCGATCCCCCGCCGAGCGTCGCCGACTCGCCCGCTGCCAGCACCTGGCACAAGTACCTGAGACTGGCCCAGGAGCCTCGTCACGCCTGCTTCTTCCTGGGCTCCGTGGGCGCCTCAGTGTCCATCACCTTCAACGCCATCAACCTGGTATAGCAGTCAGGGCACCGCTCTTGATCTATGCAGCCTGTGCTTCTCTGCTTCTCGCTCTATCGCCGACTGTCTCTGTGTCTATCTGTTTGTATGTCTGTTTATCTGCATCTCTATGTGTCTTTCTGTCACTCTCTGCCTCTCTCACTTCCCTCTCTTTATCCCTGTCCCTCCCTCCGCTCTCCCTTGTCTACAATCAATCTCTCTCACTCTGTTTCTCTCTCTTTCAATGTTTCCCTCACATTGTCTCACTCTGTCTCTCTCTCCCCACCTCCCTCTGTCTCTCTAACACTCTCCCCTCTCTCTCTCCCTCTTCCTTTCTCGCTCTGTCTCTGAATCTATCTCCTCTCTCTTTCTCCCTCTCTCTTCTCTCTCTCCCTCTTCCCTTCTCGCTCTGTCTCTGAATCTATCTCCTCTCTCTTTCTCCCTCTCTCTTCTCTCTCTCCCTCTTCCTTTCTCGCTCTGTCTCTGAATCTATCTCCTCTCTCTTTCTCCCTCTCTCTTCTCTCTCTCCCTCTTCCCTTCTCGCTCTGTCTCTGACTCACTCTCCCCTCTCTCTCTCCATCTCCCCCCTCTGTGTCTCTCTGTCTCTCTGCCTCTCTGTCTCTGTGTGTCTCTGTCTCCTCTCTGTCTCTTTCTGTCTCTCTGTCTCTCTGTCTCTCTGCCTGTATCTCTGTCTCTCTCCGTCTCTCTCTGTCTCTCTGTCTGTCTCTCTGTCTGTCTCTGTCTGTCTCTGTCTCTCTGTCTCTCTGTCTCACTCTCTGTATCTGTGTCTATCTCTCTCTCTCTGTCTCTATCTCACTCTCCCCTGTCTCTCTCCCTCCCTCTCCATCCCTCTCTATCTCCATCTGCCTCTATCTCACTCTCCCCCTGTCTCTCTCCCTCCCTCCCCACCCTCTCTCCTTAGATGAGCTGCATGACGAGGGGCGGCATAGCAGAGTCCACGGCTGCCTGGCTGGTCACCGTGCTGTACGTCAGCGATGTCCTGTTCCGCTTTCTCCTGGCCGTGCTGGGCGATGCCCTGCCCGTGCCCAGTATCCTGCTGACGGTCATGGCCTCCGTGCTGGGCGCCGCTGCCTCCTTCCTACTCACCCGTGGTACCTCCCTGGGGATCTTCGTCACCTACTGCCTGAGTGCGTGTCCTGAATGAGAACGCGGGCGATTCGTAATAGGGCGGCCTCAAGAGTTTGTAAACGCGTCGGCCAATCACAACGCGCGAAATTGTTCGGCCCATTTCCCCCTTTGTGCCCCTTCCCCCCCTAAAACCTTTTCGAAAACCCGGCTTGTTCTTCGGCTCCGGCTTCGTCTCTCTTATCCAAAAGCTGCAAACACGGGTCGGAGTTCTTTTTCAAAATGCAGTGTAACGTTCGATCAGAAACGAAGGCCAAAGGTCTCCCGTGTTCATGCCTTGTATTTTGAAAATGGATGAACGAAAGAAAGACAAAGCCGGAGCCTGAGCCTAAGCCGGGTTTTGGAAAAGGGCCCAGGCTTAGGCTTCGGCTCCGGCTTCGTCACTGTCACCCTGAAGCTGAAAACGCAGGTTCTTCGTTGAAGTTGAAGCTTTGGATTCTTTTTCTAAACGCAGTGTAACACTAACAAACGAAGCCAAATGCCTCTCGTTTACATGCCTTGTACTTAGAAATGGATGAAAGAACCACTAGACAAAGCCGGAGCCTGAGCCTAAGCCGGGTTTTGGAGAGAAAAAAAAAACCTGGAAAGGGTCGACAGATTCCACGCACTGTGATTGGCCAACGCCATGGCAAACTCTTGAGGGCGCACTATTGTGAATCTTCCGTATTGAAAATGAATACGTTCCGTATATACCTCCGCTGAGGTGGTTGGGTTCTTGCCGGCATTTTTCTGTCTCTTCTTTCCGTCTGTTTTTCTGTTCCCATGAAACCCTTCTGTCTTCTCTACCTCCACCCACCAGTCACGGGCTTTGTACGGGCGGCCATCTACGGGTACTGCTGCGCATGCGTCGTGCAGCTGTTCGGAGCCGAACGCTCGGTGGAGTCGCTGGCGTCGGTCCAGATCGCGTTCGGCATCGGTGGGCTGGTGGCCTCGTCCGTGGCGGGTGAGTGGTGCAGAGCACGCGGATCAGACGATCCAAACAGTCAGTGGGGAAAATCGCTCTTAAAGCGACATCATTGGTGTACCGGTAGGTCAAAGAATAGCATCCATACGTTGTCTGATCCAACATATGCATGAAGTAGCACACCTGTGAAGCTTTCAGCTCAATCCGCAAACCGAGTCTCGAGAAATTCGTGAAAACCGCTTTATTTGTTTCGCGAAAAAGCAGCATTCAACGCCGTACTGTTCCGAAAAATAGTTTAGATCTAGGTGAGACGTAATTAAACTATTTCTTTTACTGTTTTCTCCCAAAAAACAACATTTTAGGCAGAAATATTTCAGTGCGAGGTTTCTACTATAACCTTCTGTTGTGTAGGGGCTTTAAAGGGTCTGTGCAATGAATATCACAGTCAAGCTCATTTTCTGCTGTCATCTAGGGATCTGATGTGTGCAAACATATTGGCAAGCTTCTTTTTTCTAAGTGAAGTCAGAAATTGGTAATATTTTTTTACCTTTGAAATTTATCCTTATAAAAATGAGGGTGCTATTGTAAGGTCATGTCAGGAACCCACAGCTTAAAAGAAAGAGAAAAACATTGACTTTCAAACTGCATATGAATACCTCTGGATTAGGTTGGATGAAAAACTCCTTCACTAAATGATTATGAGGCGTACATTTTGGCTGTAAATTAAGAGGTTTACGGATAGGTCTGCAAGAAAAAAAAAAAATCGACCAACAGTAAGAGGATGAATGCAAGCTGGTTTGTTATCGTGTAACCACGGTCAGTTAAGGTCTCCTTCCCACACATTCTTATGGCCCGGTGCGTGCAGGGCTGAGCTACGACCTGACGGGCACGTACCAGACTACCCACTATACCTGCATGGGACTGTGGCTCCTCACACTCGTCTCCTACACGGCCGTCTACACGTGGAACCGGATGGCGCCCAGACGTTTCGCTTGCGGAAGCTTTGACGCACGTTCAATCATAGGGGTGCAGAACACTAAACAGAGCTCCCATTGAACACTGTACAAAAACACTCACTTTCAAAGCAAATTATCCCATGCCCAAAAGTCTCTCAGTTCTTGTAGCTATACTTAAAATTGTAGTTTGGACCTTCATCTCTCAGATTCTTTTCAATTTTAGTGCCCTTAGCCGATTAAATTTTTTGCTAATTACCCCCAGAAAAAAACACCCCCAAAATGTCTAGTCGTCCAAGCCGAATTTCTGCAAGGTTTTTGAGATGGACCCCTCCACTTCCGCAGCCAAATAGGGCCACATTTAAAGCCAGACATGGTCCAAATTTCATACCAAATTGAAGAGTGAACCCCCAGGTTGTCTTAAGCTTCACTTGTTCTACAATGTATCAGTTAATTAGCCTCCAAAGACCCCTTATTAAAAAAAAGTTGTGGGTACACACTTTATGATAATCAGCTCGGCGGAGCCATCTTGGATGGATTTTGTGTGCTGCACCCATAGCTCAGATGCCGCCGCTTGGTGGGAGACCTCTTGTGAAAAACAGAGACCCCACCGATAGGGGGCGCACTCGTCGTCAAGATACTCAAGTGCAAGTAGAGTATAATAAAAGTGCATGTCCTTATACGACCGGTAAGTGTAGGCTGGTTCCCGTCCCCTGCCTAGTCCCCAGACGTCGACCCAGTACTGTGTAAAAAAATGACGGTCTTGTGGTAATGGAAGAAGAAAATCGGCAACGCTGTCACGTGACACAATTCGGAACGGCTTTCTTCTATTCCAATAATGCCCGAAAACTTTGAGAAAAAAAAATCCCGAAAGATTCCACTTAGATTTACCCCTTTTAGGCGCAACAAATTCCATAGTTGGTATCCTAGTGTGAAAATAATTGTTCTGAATTTTTTTGCGAACGATGTGTTGGGCTGTCATGCCCATACATACTCCACAAGTTGTATATAAACATTACATCATCTCTATAAAAAGAACAACGGGGTAGCGCATGCGCAGAGCTACACCGATGGCAGCTCGTAGAAGCCTGCTAGCTACCGCCCCCCTCACCTTACGAACCTCAAATACATTTAAGGTGGTGTTGTTCCTCCGCTGAGTAGAATTCGTTGACCTCTAAATGGTACGCCTCTAGTAAACGTATCAACATATTGGAAGAACATCTCTAATTGCAACTACTTCGCATAATGTCGCCGATAGTTGTGGCTTTTTGAAACTTAATATCCGCCGCGAGAGGGCGCACTCGAAGAAACACAAATACCTCAAGAAACGTAATATATTTGAACTATAAAACATATATAATTCATGGAAAAATATTTATTAGGTCTTTAATGGAATGATATTTATATTTTCTTTGGTGACCATGTTTGTTTAGATTATGAGATAACTTTGTATTGGTAGATACTTTGTATTGGTAGATACTTTGTATTGGTAGATACTTTGTATTGGTAGATACTTTGTATTGGTAGATACTTTGTATTGGTAGATACTTTGTATTGGTAGATACTTTGTATTGGTAGATACTTTGTATTGGTAGATACTTTGTATTGGTATAGATACTTTGTATTGGTAGATACTTTGTATTGGTAGATACTTTGTATTGGTAGATACTTTGTATTGGTAGATACTTTGTATTGGTAGATACTTTGTATTGGTACATAAGAAAAAAAATGCTGCTCTATAATGCAGTGAGCCACTCTTGGTTAACATAATAAGCCATTTCGGAGTTCAAACTGCGCATGCGTCACTTGACCTTAGCAACCTGTTCTTGGAGATAAACAGTGGCTCCCGACACGTATGCACCACACGCGATGCTGTGGCGCTGTGTACGAATTACTATCTGTAAATGATGTGATATGTGTGTGGTTGGACTGCAGGAGGTGGACATGTCATATCATTTAGCGGGGCCGAGGTCGAATGAATGAAGTCCACTTAATAACCATCTCGATATTCCCTGCGTGGGCGCGCTGTTGCTATTGCCAACCGCCGTCATATGACGAAACGGTCGGTGATTGGCCGGGGACGCGCATCACGTGGTCGACTCCCTTCCGTAGCTTTGGATGCGCGTGCCACAATTAAGCCCACCGTATTTGATTTGCTTTCCCAGGTTGACATTTGGCTTCGCAATGTAAACACGCTCACTCTGTTTATCCCATTCATAGGAAGAAGGAAAAAACGACAGAGAAAACAGTCATCAATCAAAGGATAACAGCATTTAATGCAATAGGACATCCACTATACGTCTATCGTTCATAGGCTGAGATTTACCCATTACCTTTTGGCGAATGAGATCCGAAGGTTTTCATGGTTAGAATAGCAGGAGAAGTAGGTTTGCGGTGACACCGTGTAAAGTTGTGAGTATGTGTGGTTCTGAAAAGAACCGGAGGAACTCGACGTTTCGAACAGTATACTCTGTTCGTCTTCAGGAGACCTTTTGGCGACCTGCAAAGCTGAACGAGAATACATTCTACCGTCCGTCGGTCCGTCGGTCAATCCGTCCGTCGGTCCGTCGGTCCGTCCGTCCGCATGAAATGCTCAACATATTATTTGCCACATGGTAGCTGACTTCTGTCGGCATTTGCATTGACACAAGTGCAATCTTATTTCATGTCTTTTACGCGATTTGTTTTATTCTATTATCATCAGAAATGCAAATATTACACTTTTCGTATTGTTTTATTTTAATGCACACCGTACTAAGTCGTAGAACTTTCCGCGTTGTCCTTCTAAGCAAGCACTCGGGCAAGCAATTCTCATCCCGGTCAAGGGTAAAGCATCGGCGAACCGGTCTGTGAGCTTTGGCCGTCACTGCCAGCCCCTAGCCCATCGTAGGACGGTGGTCACTCTGAGTCTGCTCTACAGATATTTCCATGGATTTGAAGGTGTTCCTCTGCTCTTGCCGACCTGGTCCCCCCCAGTCAGGACATTTCAAGCGAGCAACCAGGCTGTTTGCCTCCTCTCACCCGTACACTCTATCTATCCCAAGGTGTAGAACAAAGAGGTATCAGAACAGCTTCTTCCCTCGTTCAGCCTCTCCCTTCCTGGTTCATGTTTCCCATCTGTTTACGATCTTGCCCTTTTTTAAGAGGAATGTAAATTTACAGCCCTGTTTTGGACGAAACTGCACGAATGATAAAAAAGGAAAACAATTATAATCGAGGAAAAATCGCACTAACCAGACGACGGACAGTGAGACCATAATTGTAGCCTCAAGCAGACCTCTGAAGGTGAATTCCCTGTGTGTAGGCCTCAGCGCCTGAAGATATCCACGAGCACCTGCTTGGCGAGGTGCCTGAAGGTCCTGTTCATGATGATGTAGATGAAGAAATTCCAGAGACTGTTGAGTATGGCCGACCAGATGCAGGCGAAGAGCAGCCAGCCGGGCACCGGCTGGTCGCCACCCATCAGGTCTGCCCGGACGCGGACCGCGTTGAACGGCAGCCAGCTGAGCGTGTAGGCCGCCGCGATGGTGCCGAAGAGACGCACCGCCTTCCCGCTGCCCGCCCGAGGCTGTTGATGGCGACCGGCCGCCGGCGCCTCGCCGCCCCGGGCGCGGTCCCCGACTGACGCCGGGGCGTTGAGAGCGTTGATCCTCTGTGCCTGCAGGTGAGCCGTGTGGATCAGCTTGGCGTACAGTCCCATCATGATGCCCATGGGGAGGATGAAGATGAGGCAGAGGGTGATCACGTCCAGACGGAGGGCTTCCGGTCCCATCCGGAGGAGGCACATGACAGCGTCGGGATTGTACACGATCTCGGGCTTTAGGACAGCCGTGCCGACGCCGAAGACGATCGGAGTGACCGCCCAGACGAACACCGCGACTGCCAAGACTCTCTTCGGCGTCAGGAGCGTCGGGTAGGCGAAGGGCCTGGTGATGGCCACGAAGCGGTCCAGGGTGAGGCCAGCCAGGTTCATCGCCGACACGCCTGCCAGCAGGAGGAGAGCGCAGCAGAGGACCGTGCAGAGAGAGCGGCCGTAGGGCCAGGCGTCCAGTGCCGAGGCCGGCACGAAGACGGCCACCAGCGCCCCGATGCAGAGGTCGGACAGGGCTAGCGAGGCCATGGTCACCCGGGTGCTGCCCGGCGGGAAGTCGCCCTTGGAGCGCCACAGGACGGCCAGGGTCAGGCAGTTGCAGCCGGCGATGGCCAGGGCGACGGCTGCGATGAAGGCCGTGCGCAGCGCCAGGAGAGCCGGGGACGACGCCCCGGAGTCCCCGGCCTTGGTCCCGTTCTCGGCCGGCCAGCCGGGTCCGCTTTCGTTCGCCATCATCGCTAGCTCCCGAATCTGTCGACGTGCTCCGTCGAACGCTCCGATTAAATAGATTAGAGAGAGAGAGAGAGCGATCAGAGAAGAGCTCTGTAAACATACTGACGACCTTGTCATCTCATCAGACAGCGCTCATTATTGAGGCCTCTCAATCTGCGCTGTGTCCTTAGTGTTTTGGCTACGGCTGTCTATAACGCACACGCCAATGGGGGATAGCCCTGCAGTCGCTAGCCACTGGCCTCTGTAGACTCGTGTGTAGTCTAAAGCCATAGGAGAAAAAATATCCAAAGCCCTATCCAGATAGTGGATAAGGGTTGGCAGTGCAGAGTCCATGCATCGCGTCCGGATGCGTACGGACGCGTACTTTGATGAGCGGATGCGGACCTCTTTTGCGTCCGCAGTCGTACGCTTGGTTGGTGCCTGTGTGAATCCCTTAAAACAGGTCTGGTTTCAAATTTCAAACGGTTAATGGGAGTAATCCGGTTTTTTTTACCAACAAACGGAGGAAAAAATTACTGGGAACTTTTTAACAAATAAAAAAAAAGCTGCATCCACTTTCTGCGATCCCCGAGCTGCTGTAGCCAGGTTTACATCAATTGGTTGTTTGCATCTTAATGAAAGCGGGGGTGTGATCCCTGGAGACGTACGGCAGTTAATGGTTGAATTGCTTCTGACTGGCGCCCCCACCCCGGCAAAGACTAGTTGACTATTTGGGAAGGCCACCATCTGAGGGCTGGATAGCTCAGATGGGAAGAGCGCTGATGTGCCAAAGACTAGTTGACTATTAGGGAAGGCCGCCATCTAAGGGCTGGATAGCTGGATAACAATCGTTACGTTAATCCAGAGGTCCTGGTTTGACGTCCCAGTCCAGTCAAAAATTGTCTTTGCCAAATTTTCATTCTCGGTTTCACCACCTGCGAAACCAGCGGCTAAATCATGCCCATCTCAGCCTCATTTTTACAGTAATAATTACTGCCCTTCCGACGTCCAGAAAATAAAACAAAAACTAGCCGTCCCTCCTGGTCTTCAAAGAAATAACCCCCTTCAAAAACAAATGGTCACGTCCTTAATTATTGGCTACAGGTATAATGGATTTCCTTGACATGCAGACGGCGTTTGGGAGGCTAGGCTAGGCTATACTAATGGGGGTAATTTCGCACAAGCAAGGCCTGATTCTCGCTCGGTGCGATGGCCAACCCCGTTAATATGGCTCGTAAATGCATGGCCGTACATCTGACAGGGCGCGCACGAGTGCTTTTGATAACACAGTTCTGCACAGTTCTCACGTTGTCCCGTCCTATTTCGGGCGCAGTGTCTTCCCCTGATATAATGAGTACACCCATACCTGAAGCTGTATCCTTGTGGAGACATTGCTTTGTTCTCGTGCTATACAACCATGGAGGCTCTCCAAAGAGTGAAGCTGGTAGGGTGAGATCAAAGGGAAGGGCAAGGAGTAGGGTAGGGATTAGTGAGAAGAGGGGGAAAGATCAAAGAGAGCTACAAGAACTGAGAATTGAATCGTGTCACGCGCACCCCGATTGGAGGAAGGAAAGAGAGTGGTTCAAGCATTGATATTTTGACTGGGCGTTGGGCAAGGGGCGAACGACAACTTTCATTTTTGTTTGCTGGGGGGGGGGGGGGGTGCGTGAATGCACAGGAGTGTGCAACTAAAGAGAGTTGTACCAGACAAGCCTTGCTTCTTACGGGCTCCCCGAATATCAATATCTTTGCTTTGATAGACTAATTTTTTTTTTTTTATCATGTCATGTAATTTTTTGATCATTTGATATTCGAATAAAGTCAATTCAAATTCAAAATATTCAAACCACTAAATACCCGCCAACAATCATTCTGACGCCATTTCGGCTCTATCTCCGTCTCTAGCCGGACGTTTATTAAAATATCTCCCTCTTTTTGAAAAGAGAAGTTACGATGTATCCACAATACCCGTAAGCGGTTGCCCTGTCGTTGATTATCCAAAACAACTCAAGTTATTTCCAGCACGATACGATTGATTAGACCTGGCTCTTATTTCGTACCACACAGCTCGTAAGACGTTTATAACTGGTTAGGTGTGTACAGATACTTCCCAATTAAATGGATAACGCAACATTGGTCGAGGTCAAAGAACAGCATCCATACGTTGTCTGATCCAATATATGCACACCTGTGAAAATTTCAGCTCAATCCGCCAACCGAGTCTCGAGAAAGTAGTGAAAAACCGCTTCATTTGTTTCGCAAAAATGCAGCATTCAACGAATTGTTCCGAAAAATCGTGTACATCTTGGGGTGAGACGTAACGATTTATTTCACTCTTTTCTCTAAAAATGCAGCATTTTAGGCAGAAATACTTAAGTACGAGGTTTCTTCCATAAGCAATTTCAAACTATATAAGTTTCATGTAAATATAATCATGAACCTTTCTGTTTTTCGATCCTACCCATGTTGTGTAGGGGCTTTTAAGCATTTTACTCCCCAAAATGCCGTGATGCCATCTGTGTTTTTTCTTGATCGGGAGAGGGGTTGAGTATTCTAATGACCAACTTCCTATCTTCCTCTTCATCATTTAGACCATGGAGTTGCTAGCCTACATGTAGGCCGGTTGTCTTTCGGCAACTTACAAAATTAGTTCCTTCCCGAACAGGCGGCGTAGCCACTAGTCTTGGTTCAAGGCGTTGGTTTGGATAGCCGACCGTGATCCGCAGTGCGCACACGCGTACGCACACACACCCGTACACTTGTGGGGTATTCCCTTTGTTCTCGTGTACTAAAAAAAAAAACACTCTCAGACAAGCAGAATTCAAATCGCTCCCTTTCGAACCAGAATCACTTTCCTAGGCTGAAATTTCTAGCGAACGCCCCTTTTATAAAATACTTCTCTTTGCGACGAGTAAATATACCTCGGAAATTCCTCCTTTTTGAGTCAATTCCAAATAATCAGTTTCGTGAAAATCTTATGTGTTACAGCACGTACAGCACGTGTAATGCTTAGTATGATAATCATACTCCATCGTCGGGGCTAGCAATGGTCGCCACAGTCTGTCCACGTGATCTCAACTTCTCATGGTTTTCCAATTTTCCTCAATGCACTTTCTTAGTGGACACCTCTCTTTTTTCTCTTTGTAGTGTATCCACAGCCAAACCTATTTGGTGATGAGCAGTATACATTCTTCATTTATAATTTAAAGCAGTTTTTTTGTGGAAGTTTGCCTCAGATAAGATTTGAAGGTTTGCATGGTGTGGAAGTGCCAAGTGGAAGGTTTGCGGTGACACCATGTAACACATCTCTTTTGAGAAGGAGTGTGTGGCTCTCAAAAGAGCCGGTAACTCAGACTAGATAGGATTTGAAGGTTTGCATGGTGGGAATACCAAGTGGAAGGTTTGCGGTGACACCATGTAGCACTTCTCTTTTGAGAAGGAGTGTGTGGCTCTGAAAAGAGCCGGTAACTCAGACTAGATAGGATTTGAAGGTTTGCATGGTGGGAATACCAAGTGGACGGTTTGCGGTGACACCATGTAACACTTCTCTTTTGAGAAGGAGTGTGTGGCTCTGAAAAGAGCCGGTAACTCAGACTAGATAGGATTTGAAGGTTTGCATGGTGGAAGTACCAAGTGGAAGGTTTGCGGTGACACCATGTAGCAATTCTCTTTTGAGAAGGAGTGTGTGGCTTTGAAAAGAGCCGGTAACTCAGACTAGATAGGATTTGAAGGTTTGCATGGTGGGAATACCAAGTGGAAGGTTTGCGGTGACACCATGTAGCACTTCTCTTTCCAGAAGGAATGTGTGGCTCTGAAAAGAGCCGGTAACTCAGACTAGATAGGATTTGAAGGTTTGCATGGTTGAAGTACCAAGTGGAAGGTTTGCGGTGACACCATGTAGCACTTATCTTTTGAGTGTGTGGCTCTGAATAGAGCCGGTAACTCAGACTAGATAGGATTTGAAGGTTTGCATGGTGGAAGTACCAAGTGGAAGGTTTGCGGTGACACCATGTAGCACTTCTCTTTTGAGAAGGAATGTGTGGCACTGAAAAGAGCCGGTAACTCAGACTAGATAGGATTTGAAGGTTTGCATGGTGGGAATACCAAGTGGAAGGTTTGCGGTGACACCATGTAGCAATTCTCTTTTGAGAAGGAGTGTGGCTCTGAATAGAGCCGGTAACTCAGACTAGATAGGATTTGAAGGTTTGCATGGTGGAAGTACCAAGTTGAAGGTTTGCGGTGACACCATGTAGCACTTCTCTTTTGAGTGTGTGGCTCTGAACAAGTACCTAAGTTACCTTATCCGTCGGGAACCGGCCAGGTAACATCCAACGCTTCTCTACTTGTAAACCCGAATAATGAAATTACCAAGAAAGTTATCATGGGATATCTACGGATAAAATATGACATCTACTGTTCTATTGTAATCTTTTTACACAAGGCCTATACTTTAAGAAAAAATAGTATCGTCTTGAGTTGAGGTAATACTCTTTAGGTGAAAGCCCTAAATAATACCTAAATTATTATCCCATGGTTTGGTCTTCTGCGACTGTTGGATTCACAATGCTCAAACGTTCAGGGCCATTAACGCGGATAACTTACTGACTTATAAGTTAAAAATGTTGCAAACTGCTTACTGACTAAAATTACCAAAATGCAAATCTCAAAATTTAGTGGGCCTGACGTTTTGATCCTAGCAGGACCCTTGAGAAAGGTCCTGCTAGTTAAAGTGTTTCTAACTTTCACATGAGAATAATTATAGCATTATTTTCTCAAAACAACCCCACGCAAATGCAATTTTTTTTGACAGGTGTCCCTCAGGCGAAAATCCGTCTCTTCTGCTGTTGATGAAAAAATGTAACCATGTTTGGAAAGTGGAATCTGAACGATTTTGTTTGGCGCCGCTAGCTCAGACGGTAGGGAGTTTTATTGACCACGAACGCAATGCCGTCACCTTCTTCTTTGTCAATGCAGAGTGATCGTATACAGGCCGTTTTATAGGAAATGAAGGCTTAGGCTCGGGCTTAGTCTTCGGTCATATTTATCTTACTCGTAATATCGCAGGTATCTTCAAACAAGCGTTTGGCCCCCAGTTTCTTGGGGGAATACCCTGGACCTATCAAGCCAACAGATCTTCATCTTCGGAAACAAACCACAACTTGGATTTTCTGTCGTTTATATCTCCACATATCAAGCAAATCACCAATATTGTTATGAACCTGGACACAGCATTTTTGGGATCACACAAATTAAAGTAAAACAAACCAAATAAAAATAGGATTTTTTTAACAGATTTCCCAACAGGCCAAGTCAGTACCGGGCAACGGATTTTGACGGATTTGGACAATGTCCAGCACACCAATGGACCGATTGCTCGACCAATGTTTACATGCCGTCACGTGACTTATAGTTATAGTGGGTATTTTTTTCCATCTCATTTGTTGCAGAACAGGAGTGGAAATGAACAAAGAAGACTATCATATTGTCCACATTCTTCTTTGTACATTTCCATGGCTGCTCTGTGCCAAATGAGATGAAAAAATAGCCACTAGTATAAGTCGCGTGACGGCATGTAAACAGTGGTCGCGCAAATCGGTCTATTGATCTCATAGACACTCGTGAAGTGAAATGCTTCTGTGAAAGATCACGGATGAAGGCTGTGATCGAATACGAATTGTCCCTTGTACCGAGTTGTCCCTTGTACCGAGTTGTCCCTTGTACCGAGTTGTCCCTTGTACCGAGTTGTCCCTTGTACCGAGTTGTCCCTTGTACCGAGTTGTCCCTTGTACCGAGTTGTCTCTTGTACCGAGTTGTCCCTTGTACCGAGTTGTCCCTTGTACCGAGTTGTCCCTTGTACCGAGTTGTCCCTTGTACCGAGTTGTCCCTTGTACCGAGTTGTCCCTTGTACCGAGTTGTCCCTTGTACCGAGTTGTCCCTTGTACCGAGTTGTCCCGTAAGACGTTACCCTGTGTGCGGCACTTGATTTAGCCCAACATTACTGGTTGGGGATCCAATGATTTTACAGTGCACAGGAGAAACTGAACAAGGATTGCATTGGCGTTGTATCGTGCTCAGGAAGGAGTTTGGCTTTTGTACCGCGGAGTCGTCTCGCATCGGACAGAGAGCGAGCGTGCGCGCAGTCAGACGCGGTACATCCCGGGGTGGGAGGGCGGCGGCAGCCGCCCAAGCAGCGGCCGGGAGAGGTTGCCGAGGTGGGCCGCGTCCCGTACGGGCAGGTAGCCGAACCTCTCCATCATGGAGGCGCACTGGCCCGTCCTCTCGATGGTCCGCACGGTGGCCAGGTCCAGCCGGCTCCGCCACGACTGGTAGGTCTCCCGGGAGAGCCGGGTCGTGGAGTAGACGCCTCGCTGGTTGGTGACCGTGTTGCGGGCGAGCCAGGCCTCGATGGCGCCCGGCAACGCACCCAGGCCGGTGCGGTTGTAGAGCAAGCGGGCCGTGCCGATCGGGTCCAGCGACATGTCCTCGTAGCGGAGCAGGACGTAGCTGCCCGCGAAGGCCGGCAGTTGCTGGCCGCTCTCCCTGCCCGTCAGGCTGGTCCGGCAGAAGTCCATCAGGTACTCGGTCATCTCGTCGTCCAGCGCCAGAGACCTGTTCTTGGCCGAGCCCGGGTGCAGCACCGACATTCTGGAGGCGACCATCCCGCGCGGGTCCCGCACCAGGTGCACCACCTTGAGGCGGAGGTCGCTGGCTCGGATCAGGGGCAGGAGAGCGGCCAGCTCCCAGACCCGTATCGCCTTGACCACCGTGTGCTTCCTCGCCGAGCACTCCCGGCGGAAGGCCGACTCCAGCAGCGGTCCGCAGAACTTCCCCGGCTCTCCGACCGCCCTGAAGTTGGGGCAGGCGCCGAACATCTGCGGCGCCTTCTTGAGGATGCCGTTGCGATTCTGGCGGGCCAGCCAGTTCAGGTAGAACCGGTGGCCAGTGGCGTTGCAGCGGAAGAGCGAGCCCAGGATGTCGACGAACTGCGGCTCGAGGAAGACTCCGCCGCGGCGCTCCATCTCGTCCTGCAGGGGGATGCCCGGCTCGAACATGTAGAAGATGTCCTCGTGCTTGTCGAAGATCTCGCCGACGAAGGAGGAGCCGGTCCGCATGGAGGCCAGTAGGAGGAGGTTGATGCCCCGCGGTGGGGTGGTGGTGGTGGTGGTGGTGGTGGTTGTCTCGCTCTCGGGCTCGGGCCCGTCTCGCTGACGGGCGGCCGCGGCTCCCACATCGCGGTCCGCGTTGGTCTCGGAGTTGCCCCGTTCGGGAGCGTCAGCACCGCCGCAGTGGCACGGCAGGCACGTCGGTGGAGCCACGCTGCCCTCAGCTCCCGTTTCCTCCTCCACCTCCTCCTCCTCCTCCCCCACCTCCTCCTCCAACTCCTCCTCCTCCTCCGGCCGACATCTCGGTCTCGGAACGACACCCGGGTGGCCCCGAGCAGCTACGTCGCTCCCGGCCCCCTCGTCCCTCCTGGTCCCTGTCTCGGGAAGCAGTCCTCTCTCTCCCTCCCTCCTGTATGTGGACGGCGCTCCCAGAGCCAGCAGTAGCACGATGCCCGTAGCCGTGCTCAGCACCAGGGCCGTGAAGACCGCTCTCGCGGTGGACATTCTGGCATCACAGACAGAGACGGACCAAGGAGGTATTAGTCGCCTAATACCTCCTTGGACGGACTGAGACTAGGCGGCCCGCACGATTTACACCACAGCACCACCGACACTCCCGCCCTGCTCTGCAATGTAGATACCACACCAGTTTATTTCGACGCACCGCTCGATCTTGATTGTCTGCGTCTGTTTTCCCATTCAGTCGCCGCGGGAATGATACAGTAGTCTGCCTCCGCGGTCTCAGAGCAACGCGTCGGGAACCAGACTGGGACGCCAGAACTGGGTGGCCGAGGTGTGACCCTCAGAATGTGACGGAGTGAAGAGGGGTAGTGGTAGGGGAGGGGGGGGGGGATTATAACCCGATGGATAGACTTGACACCAGTCAGTCGAAGGTCGTTCTTTGGTTCGATTATTTCGCCGGGAGGTCTCGTTTCCGCTGTGAACGCACTTCCCCGTGGCTGCACTTGGCGAGTCTAAAGTCAGTGTGGGAGTGAAACCCGTCTACATACAGTACATGTACATCAATGTACAGTGTACAGTACATGTACAGTACATACATTTGTACATATACATGTACAGTACAGTAAGTACAGTACATGTCCTGCATGAATCCTGGCCCTGTGCAACCTACGCTGCATGCAATGCAGGCCGACTGCCACAGTTTTCTGACGGCTACATATAGGATGACTCAGATCTGACTGCAAACTAGGAATGTGCACTGCGTGCGTGCATGCGTCTGTGGAGGAATTTACCGAAGGTCAAGGGTCACCGATGAGGGAATGCAGGACTTGGGGGAAGGGTCACGGCCTTGCAAGTCTCACACCACGCGGAGGAAGCGGCATTAGACCGACACTACCACAGCTGACGCCGGTTTGTAGTAGACTTGACTCACGTGCCCAGTGCAGCTGCCATGCTAGCGCTACGCAGGACGGTCTCGATTCTTCAGTCAGGAAAAAACCCAGTGACACGAGGCGGATGCACCGAAAACTGAAAACAACAGGAAGCGGATACTCGCTCAAGTTTGATCGGAATTGTTCGGAAAGCAACGCAATTCATGACTTGAAACTTATTAAAGCCGTGTGATTTCCACTGGACTTATTTTGATCAAAGCATGGAGCTATAGCTCCATGGTCAAAGTAACCGAGACGATGGTTCCTCTTTCCATTTTGAAGTGCGGTGGAAACAGCCCTGTTAAATTTCCTCTCGGTTACTTTAACCGAGCCGAATGGTTACTTTTCCCTTCCTCCATGGTTACTTTAACAATCGTCTCGGTTAAATCATTCCTCCATGGTTAAATTGAGCGACTCAAAGTCCAAGTGGGAACGATGGTCAAATCTGACCATTGGAAATTTAACCATCGTCTCGGTTAAATTTTAGTCCAGTGGAAACGCGGCTTTTGTTCTGAAATGCGATGTTCACATGTATACTTGTTTATTTATGTTTTACTGTAATACATGTAGTTAATTTTGACGTGTTTTGACCATAGAGCAGGGAACAATGGTGGACCGGTCGGTGTGCTAATTGAGGGTAAACAATCCCAGGTTGAGTTCTAACACCTTCTGTTTGCTTGTTTGACCAGCGCCGCTTTGGGCGGCCATAAAATTTTGCATGCACACCCTTCTCACGTGCGCCCCGTAATAATACCCCCTGGCCACATTATATTATGTGCCCCACTCAAGCGAATCTGGACATCAATATGTACATGTACACTGTAGACCATAGGGCAATTAAAGGTAGACTCTAAGTCTAACGAAATCCTAATCTCCCCTCCATCAGTGTACATCTGCATCCCAATCCCTTCCCCTTTGTCCTTCCTCTGTCATGTTTGTCAGGGCTTTCCTTCCCCTGACTGTCTACATGTCTATGTTTGTCATTGTCACTTTGCCTTTGAGAAAGGTCCTGCTAGGATCGAAACGTCAGGCCCTCTAATTTTTGAAATCCTCAACATTTTCCTTTCTATCTTAAAATTGCAATACATTATAATTCATATGACAAAATACTTGTTATTCTTCTTTGAAGCCTGAAAAAGAAGACGACATTTTGGAAAAACAAACGTCACGACGAGTCGATCCGCTGGATTGTGTGACGTCACAAGGTAGACTGACTAGTCTAGTTCCTGCACTTCTTTTGCTTCGCACCCATTGATCGCCATAATAATGGAGATCAATGTTCGCACCGTACACTGTAATGTAAGTATGTATACGTACGCAAGTGACGCGTGCCGACAAGGGGACTGCGACGCCATTCCCAAAGAGGGCAAATGCATGGATCTCTATGGGGCAAACTAATCCCAATTTTTACAAAAGAAAGTAGGACGTGAGGTGATATAAGGTGATATACAAAAATGTTGCAAACTGCTTACTGACTAAAATTACCAAAATGTAAATCTTAAAATTTAGTGGGCCTGACGTTTCGATCCTAGCAGGACCTTTCTCAAAGGCAGAGCGCTGCCTTTGAGAAAGGTCCTGCTAGGATCGAAACGTCAGGCCCACTAAATTTTAAGAAAGTAGGACATTAAAATTCGCCAATCCCTTGAGGTATATGGGCCTATAGCGTTTATGTGGTACGGGAAAAAATCGCGTGCCAGCAGGCTCTGTTCAAGTTGGACCTGATGCAATAACGACATGACGAATGACGAGCGGAAACAGACTGCCCATGACTGACAGTCAATATTATACTTACGGCCTTCATTCTTCAAAGCTTAAAGGGTCTGTGCAATGAATGTCACAGTCAAGATAAATTTCAGCTGTCATCTAGGGATCTGATGTGTACGAACATCATTGGCAAGCTTTTTCTTAGTGGAGTCAGAAATTGATCATCGTTCTTACCTTTAAAAATATCCTTATTAAAATGAGGGCGCTATTGAGTAAGGTCATGCCTGGAACTCACAGTTTAAAAAAAAGTAAGAAAAACATTAACTTTTAAACTGCAATCGTTGCCGAGAACTAGGAACACTTTCACAGACATCACAATAGGAACGAAGGGTCTACCAGATTATGTTGATGAGCTGAATGAGATTTTCATAAAAATGACAAAACACGCCCACAATTAAACGAAAAGACACTGGATGTTTTTTGTATTCTACTTTGATATATACTATCTTTAATTCCATCAGGGTAGTCATCTAGTTACAACAAATGCTATTTAAGATGATTTGGGGAATATTCCTTTTTTTTTTATAAATCGCAAAGCTAAAGACCAATATAGCCTACATTATACAAGCAATTAAGCATACAAAAAACCACACACAAAATCCCATACAAGGACGGAACATGTTTGCCAAAATTTCAGAGAAAAAGTCCATTCGTTGCACTCGTAGGATCTTCATGAGAATAAAGCTCCCGGTTTTGGTACAGAATCGAAAGGGAAAACAAAAGTCGAAGTAATCTCAACCCGTAACCAGACGAAAAACTACAAGGAACGGCTCCTTGTCTTCTTGGTTCTTCGACACTTAAGCGCACTCACGAAATACGAAAGATTTACACCAAGATCACGCGATGAAATGATATGGGACTGTACATACACACACACAACCATGGCGATTTCCCTACGGCCTTTGCATGTAGAAAGGAGAACTCAATTAGCAGAGGACATCTTGATCTGGCAGTCTCAACATCCCCCATGCAAACGATCTGACGATCTGGATTTCCCCCATCAACGGATTCCCTTCTGACAACAGATTCCCATGCCAGATTCCCTTGCACTGCTTGGCCGTATATTTCCTTGTGGCATATGGACTTATACATACACGAGTGACAATACAATACAATGACGTCATCACCATTGCACATATCAATACCTCTAATTGAGTTTAGACAAATAAAGTCTGAAACGAAAATTACACTACAAGATTATGTATACAGCATTGCCTTCCTCTTTGAAAAACGGTCCTATTTCATATTTTAGCCACTATTTTATTGTTTCTTCTGAAAATCCACAGTAACTGTTAAAGGGATTTTGCAACCGAGACTCATTATGAATATCTGGATCAGGCTCCGTCCCCTCAGAGGAAAAAATAACCTGATAAATGTAGGCTGTAAATTTGTGAAGGTTTGTTTTCAATGTTCTGTATAGGCATACAGAGTATTCACCGAGAATATTCAGTGAAATGCCTGCTCTTGAATATCTTAGACGCCATAGCGGGTGGGGGCATTTGGGCCCGAGCCCAACACGCCTGAGCCCAAGCCTGAACCCCGGCCCTAGCCCTAGCCCAAACCCAAGCCCAAACCCAAACTTGAGCCCAAGCCCAAACCCGAGACCAAGCCCAAGCCCAACTTCAAGCCCAAGCCCAAACCCGAGCCCAAGCACAAGCCAAACCCCAAACCCGAGCCCAATCCCAAGCCCAAACCCGAGCCCAATCCCAAGCCCAAACCCACCTTCAAGCCCAAGCCCAAGCCCAAACCCAACTCCAAGCCCAAGCTCAAACCCAACTCCAAGCCCAAGCCCAAACCCAACTCCAAGCCCAAGCCCAAACCCAACTCCAAGCCCAAGCCCAAACCCAACTCCAAGCCCAAGCCCAAACCCAACTCCAAGCCCAAACCCAACTCCAAGCCCAAGCCTGAGCCCAAACCCGAGCCCAAGTCCAAGCCCAAGCCCAAACCCGACCCCTAGCCCAAACCTGAGCCCAAGCCCAAACCCAACTTCAAGCCCAAGCCAGAACCCGAGCCCAAGCACAAGCCAAACCCCAAACATAATCCCAAGCCCAAGCCCAAGCCCAAACCCAACTCCAAGCCCAATCCCGAACACAAGCCCAAACCCGAGCCAAAGCACAAGCCAAACCCCAAACCCGAGCCCAACCCCAAACCCGAGCCCAAACTCGAGCCCAAGCCCAAACCCAAGCCCAAGCCCAAGCCCAAGCCCAAGCCCAAACCCGAGCCCAAGCCCAAGCCCAAACCCAACTCCAAGCCCAATCCCGAACACAAGCCCAAACCCCAAACCCGAGCCCAAACCCGAGCCCAAACCCGAGCCCAACCCCGAACCCAAGGTTCTATCTCGTTAAAGTCCTTAAGCTGTTCACTCTATTCTGTAGATCGCTAGTATTCCGTCGCATGACTACAATGGCTCTGGTTATAAAGAGCAGCGTGTTCAACGGTACTACTGGCAAGATCTACATAACCTACTAGTAGTATGAATGTCACGGTGTTCAATCTCTGTATTCCAGCACAACACTGAAGTCAGCGTCATCTTCTCTCTAGAGATTCCATGCAAAGGCAGCATTAGTTTCCTGATACAGTAGTAGTTAAATACATGTAGGCCCTATTATACCAAGGGTCTTTTCTATTTTTAGCAACGATGAACGGGGTCACATGATCAATAGTCACATGATCAATTGTCACATGATCAATAGTCACATGATCAATAGTCACATGATCAATAGTCACATGATCAATAGTCACATGATCAATAGTCACATGATCAATAGTCACATGATCAATAGTCACATGATCAATAGTCACATGATCAATAGTCACATGATCAATAGTCACATGATCAATAGTCACATGATCAATAGTCACATGATCAATAGTCACATGATCAATAGTCACATGATCAATAGTCACATGATCAATAGTCACATGATCAATAGTCACATGATCAATAGTCACATGATCAATAGTCACATGATCAATAGTCACATGATCAATAGTCACATGATCAATAGTCACATGATCAATAGTCACATGATCAATAGTCACACGATCAAAAGTCACATGATCAATAGTCACATGATGAGCTGCGAATTAGCTGAGTCTGATCAAGATTGTTCTGACCTTTTTTTTTCTGGGTGTATTTTTTGGGGTGGGGTTTGGGGGTGAACTACACGTTTACAAATCACACGGCGAGACGGGTATATGGTGTTCTAAACTTCGGTGGACGACCCTTTTGAAAGAAGACCTAAACCTTCAAGTCGACAGCGCTAGAAAATACCCACGCCATCTTCTCTGAATGCCTCGATACACAATTTTTTTCTCTCGAAGTGACCGGTTTCTAACCGGTATTCCATTCCAGTCCACGTTTTTATTACAATTCACAATTGATCGCGTAGCCTTGATAAAGTTTGTTAGAACAGACGGGCTTTTAAATTATTTTGCTTTCTTTAAAAAATAAACAAATGAAGAAAAAACTTTTCTGGGAACATTTAAACAATTTTTAAAAAATAATGGCAATTGACTGGGCCTTCCCCACCCTAGCAACGACTAGTCGACTTCTCGGAAAGGCTGCCATCTAAGGGCTGGATAGCTCAGATGGTAAGAGCGCTTGTACGCTAAAGCCGAGGTCTTGCGTTCAAAAAAACCAAATCCAGTCAATATTTTCTAACCCGTTTTTAGCCAAGACTAGTTGATTATTTGGGAGGCCAATATCTAAGGACTGGATAGCTCAGATGGAAGAGAGCTGGTTCGCAAAACCAGAAGTCTCGGGTTCAAATCCCGGTGCAGTCAATTTTTTTGGGCCAATTCTTCAATTAATTTTTCAATTTGTTTAAAAGTCCCCAATCAGTCATTGACTAAAATAAAAATCTTAAAATTTAGTAGAGAAAGACCTTTGAGAAAGGTCCTGCTAGGATCGAAACGTCAGGCCCACTAAATTTTAAGATTTGAATTTTGGTAATTTTAGTCAGTAAGCAGTTTGCAACATTTTTGTATATCACTTTAAAATAAAAATCGTAAGGGCGCCCTCTACGCGCAGTTGCAGACGCCTTTGGTTTTCTTGTCTTCGTCTCTGTCATGGTTGCTGAGACCGATGTGCACAGCGTTGGAGCTTAGGCAAGGGTTCCTCTGCGCACACTGCAATGAGAGACGAACAAGAACCGAATCAAGATTATGCCCATTGACTTACGTGCGTAAGATGCCACGTCAACATCGCAGGAGAAGGATCACTGACCTTGGCCATCAGACAGGTTTCGTTGTGCACAGTTACGGTGCGCACGGATACAGTAGAGTGTAAAGTGGAAGGTTTGCAGTGACACATTGTACATCATCTCTTGTGAGATGGAGTGTGGTTCTGGAAAGAGCCGGTTAATCAACGTTTCGGACAGTGTACATCGCCTGTAGTCACTCGCATACCTTTTTGTTTCTTTCTTCTATTCAAAGCACATAATCTTATAATTTAGTGGGCCTGACGTTTCGATCCTAGCAGGACCTTTCTCAAAGGACCTCTGAGAAAGGTCCTGCTAGGATCGAAACGTCAGGCCCACTAAATTTTAAGATTTGCATTTTGGTAATTTTAGTCAGTAAGCAGTTTGCAACATTTTTGTATATCACTCAAAGCACATAATATTATGTACGTTTAAGGGTGCCATGTTTACAAGCTTCAGCTTCTTTTGGTACCCTCCCCAGTTTAAACTCTCTATTTTATCATTGCTAAGTATATCATATGTATATGTATTTATTTGTGAATACTGCGGAAATAAATGAACTTAAACTTGAACTAAACGGATCCGCACCACTAATCGTGCGCAAAGAAACATCGCTCTTATTTTCTTTAATGTCTTCATTCATCTAGAAGCAAGATGCATTCTCGATTTCAACTCCTCCTTCTAAATGTTTAGATCGTCCCTTCATTCCGCTGGTAAACTCACCACTTTGTCAAGGACGTCTTGCGCAAAAGCCTGGAATGCTGACCGGACGTGCAGATTCTCCTTGGCACTCACCTCAAAGAATGTCGCCCCCAGCTGTTGCGCCACCTATCGACCAAAAGGAGACAGAGGCAAAAGAGGGGAAAGGTCATGAACTTCGCCGGAAGTCGACGAGAAGGAATGCGGCTCTGAAAAGAGCCGGTAACTCGGAGTTACCGGCTCTTTTCAGAGCCACACTCCTTCTTGAAAGAGAAATGCTACATGGTATCACTGCAAACCTTCCACTTGGTACTTCCTCCACCATGCAAACCTTCAAATCCTATCTAGTCTGAGTTAGCGACTCTTTTCAGAGCCACACGCTCCTTCTCAAAAGAGATGTGTTACATGGTGTCACCGCAAACCTTCCACTTGGTACCTCCTCCACCATGCAAACCTTCAAATTCTATCTAGTCTGAGTTACCGACTCTTTTCAGAGCCACACTCCTTCAAGAAATGCTACATGGTGTCACCGCAAACCTTCCACTTGGTAGTGTTACCTGACCGGTTCCCGACGGATAAGGTAACTTAGGTACTTTTTCAGAGCCACACACTCAAAAGAGAAGTGCTACATGGTGTCACCGCAAACCTTCCACTTGGTATTCCCACCATGCAAACCTTCAAATCCTATCTAGTCTGAGTTACTAGCTCTTTTCAGAGCCACACTCCTTCTCGAAAGAGAAGTGCTACATGGTGTCACCGCAAACCTTCCACTCAACATTATCATGCAGGAAATAGTTGTTTTCTAATCTTGTTTAAGCGAGGAAGACTATTTATGCTAAGCATTTTTCAGCAATTAAGCAGCTCTACTCGTTGAGGCCCTGCTTTGTTGTTTGTACCTTGATTCCTACTCGCGTCGTTATTGTCCTGTAGTCGTCTAGATCCATCTTGTTCCCGACTAACATCAGTACGACATTAGACTCCGCGTACTGCAACATTTGGATGAAAACAAACAAAATCATCATCAAGAATTGCTCAACAATAATGCCACCATCCGAATTAATAGCACATATTTTAATCTATGAGCGACAACATATTTTGTTGATAAGTTTGAAGTATTTATTTGTTTTTAGCCCCAAACTAATAACGTCGAAGAAAATTCTCATTCTCATTCTCAAGATCAAAATTCTCATTCTCATTCAGAATTCTCATTCTCAAGGTTATTTTGCCGCGAAATTAAAATGATAGTAACGTGTTGCAAACTGCTTACTGACTAAATTTACCAAAATGCAAATCTCAAAATTTAGTGGGCCTGGCGTTTCAAGGTTTTTTTTAAAGTCCTGCTAGGATCGAAACGTCGGGCCCACTAAATTTTGACATTAATGACATTGATTGAAACCTTGAATAAATTCTTAATAGACTTTGAAAATAATTTGAAGAAAAAAAGCAGTTAAAAACCTCAACATTATCCTTATTCCTTACACAATAATACAAGCTCTTTTGGCACTCTATACTTCTGAGTAGAACCCCTTTCGCGCATGACGTCACGCCTCGCCTTAGCAACCGAAGTGCGCCCTCTTTGACAGGTCACATTGCACCTTGTGGCAGCGCGGTACGTTTGAAGTCTACTGGTGCTCGGGAACGGACAATTCCTCGCCAAAAACCTTCAAAAAACAGTTCGTCTCAGCGAACGTGTGCTGTGACGTCGATGTCTACAACTTATAGGACGTGGAAGTCGGCGAGGAGGCGATGCAGGGCCCTCAGAAAGCGAGACAATGCGGAACCTAAATATCAGCCGACGAGGATTTGGGATGTACGGAGTCTGTGCAAGTTTCGTCAATGGTAAGTTACATTAGTCATTCTGTCTGTGCATTGGAATAGCTTGTCCTGGTCTAACCTGGCCAGTCCCTTGGGTTAATATAATTACTAGTATTATAGATAGGCCGTGTCCGAAACGGAGATATATAACAGGACCGACATATGACGCTTAACCACCGTCGTTGAGCTATGCTGGTACCCCGTAAATTGTGTGGGGACTATACAAGCACGTGTTTTGTAAATCAGCGTAGGTAATAGGCTTAGGGCGCTACGGTTAGGGTTATGGTTACGGTTAGAGTTCGGGTTGGGTTAGCGTTAGTGATAGGATTAGGATTAGGTTCAGGGTTAGGGTTGTTAGGGTTAGGATTAGGATAAGGGTTAGGGTTGTTTCGTGCTTGTGCCTGTAATTACCTGAGAAATGCATGAATGAATGAATGAATGAATGAATGAATGAATGAATGAATGAATGGGGAGGGCTCAGCAAAACCTGGCTTCGCGCATGCGCACTTACAGCTTAGCCACGGTGGTTAAGTGTCATACGTCGTGACGCATATATGCCTCCTAAACGGGCGTCTAGAGCTAGGTCTAGGTCTTCCCCCTATTGGAAATACACGGAGATGCCAAGCCCGCTTTGCACACGGCCATATTATTCTTATTATAATTAAAGAGGTTTTTCAGTCACGTGCTTTTCGCCAGTCAGCAATCAACTCACGCGGATGCATACTTGGAACGCGCGGGCCTTCGAGTCACCAAAATTAATATCCAATGGAAATACTCAGATTCGATATTTGCATGCGCGTCCGCGTATTTGGACCGCTCCTACGGACACGCTTATCAGCATTTATTTTGGCGGTCAAGTGACGTCATGTGAAAAACCTTGCAAACTCTTGAGGGCGCACTATTGCGAATCGCCCGTCCTGGGCCCTTTTCCAAAACCCGGCTTAGGCTTCGGCTCCGGCTTCGTCTCAGTTATCCGAATGCTGAAATACAAGTTGGAGTTCTTTGTTGAAGTTGAAGCTTTGGATTCCTTTTCAAAGCCCAGTAAAACATTCAAAAATGATGCCAAAGGCTTCCTGTTTTCATGCCTTGTACTTGAAATGGATGAAAGAACTAGAGACAAAGCCGGAGCCTGAGCCTAAGCTGGGCTTTGGAAAAGGGTCCTAGATTACGTCCCCTCCCTCCCCCTATACTCGTCATCCCGCAGCCGATTTCAAGAAAAGTTGCGTAAGTTACGCAACGTACAAATGTTGCGTAAGTCTTGCGCCACAATGGCTCTTTTGTGCACTATTTAGAAAAGGCAGCAAAATGTTGCGTAAGTTACGCAATAAAATGTCGCGTACGCAACATTTGAAGTTTCGTGAAATCGGCTGCCGATCCTCACCTTGTCGACCTCCTTTAGCCAGACCTGCAGTACATTATCCAGCGTCTCCCTCCGGGTGACGTCATAGACGAGGACCACGCCCATGGCTTTGCGGTAGTAGGAGCTGGTGATGGCGCGGTACTTCTCCTGGCCCGCCGTGTCCCACAGCTGCAGGCGAATGTGGCGCCCGTCGGGCAGTGTGAACCTCGCGATGTTGAAGTCAATACCTAGGGTCCCCCACCCCCAAGAAAAAAAACCAAAACGAAATCCTCACAACGTCAATTGAGTATAGTACAGTTAAAGCCCCAATACAACATTGGGAAGATCGGTAAACATCGATGTCCACAGATTTCCTTCTAATTTACACAGTTTATAGATGGTCATGATAGAATCCTCATGTTGAAATCCTACGGTCTGGGATGCTGTACTTCCCTAGAAATCTTCATTCAAACATCGACAAATAGTTTATTATTCGCAAGTAATAAACTATTTCTTACACTACAGAATGGTGCAAAAACTTTTTTTTACCTTTTTCTACTTTCTCAGATTACCATTTGAGCTAAAACCTTAGCAGGAGTGCTTTTTGGGATGTTTAAAGGCCCTACACACCATTGGTAAAGGTCTTAGAAACGCGCCCATACTTTGTCTAATCCAGCATATGCATGAAATAACACACCTGTGAAAGTTTCAGCTCAATCCGTCTACCAAGTCGCGAGAAAATGGTGAAAAACTGACTCATTTTTTCATCAGACTGTGTCAGCTTCGAGGATCGTAAAATGCACATAGCAGAATTTTAAATAGCGCCACCGTGCGTTTAACCGTAAAACTTCCGAATTCCAAATCGGCCAATGTAATCCGATATGATAAGGCATCTGGCCAGCTCTGTGTTGCCAGGAGCTTCGAAGGTCACCACATGGCCACAGCCGCTGCATAATGAGTGTCCTGTTGCTTTCAATGCATGCACTGCACGCGGCGTTGCACACAACGGTAACTGAATGTGTAGCTAGCTGTGTATGGACCGTGCGTTGTTTGGTCTTTGGTTGTTTTGATACATGGACGTACGTCCGGCCGTGCAAAAGTCTGATCGAACTCACGTGTTTTTTCCAAGACCTGTTTGACAGAAAAACTGTCTGAATTTCACATAAAATGTCAAACCGGTGTCATGTGTGTTTATTTTAATCAAGTATAATCATATTTCCACGGTGTCATATGATACATGTGTGTGAAATCTGGACACGTGTTATCATGGTGTTATCAATCACAACCGGTATCTGGCAGTATCAACGAAATTGAAGTTAAAAATGCTCAAGAAAAAATATTAATAACGTTGTGTAATGAATTATATGTGAAATTGATGTGTTCTCGCTGTGTCGTTATATTATTATTGTTTTGCCATGGCAAAAACGAACAACCTAATCGTCGTTCGTTTGTACAATGTACAGTACATGTACATGTACATGTACATGTACATGTGCATGTACATTGTGTACATTGTACATGTACTGTACATGTACATGTTCGTCGTTCACTTGCGTCCCGCACCCGGTACCGTCTGAGTGGGACCTGAGACTCAATTCTTCATACATGTACATGTACATGTACTTTGTTTGTGCACAAACATATGGGCCGATAGCGTTTATATGGTACGGAAAAAAATATCGCGGCCGGCAGGCCATGTGATTTTTTGCTTGATACCAGTTTATTTATTTTTTCCTAAGGATCACCTTTGTCGACATTTACAAATAAAAACATTAACATGCCTGCAAAAGTGACTATCCGAGTGACATGAATATTGTGGTCAACTGCACATCTTGAAACTGTCTCCGGTCATTGACCAGTAAATATTTATGAGTCATTAATGGGTTTGTAGTCTGTAACTTAATCCGCTGGCTGGAGAAAGAATGCAAGCAGGATTAGTTATTAATTCTCTACAGTCAAACACCTAGCAACAACCATCCACCGCGTTATAATGTTTACCTCCACGTCCGCAACATGTCCATTCTTATTTTTGTTGTAGGTACTGATGCAGAGTGAGGCATGTCCATAAATAGTGCAATTACATGTAGCTGGTTTTGGTTGTACATAATTATGTGACTGAACTGACTGCTCCAATCTGATCCAGGGTTTGTTTCATTCTAGATACATGTAGGTTTGCAATAAAATAAATATAGATTTTACCAAAATGTGACTAACCTGAGGCATACCCGTAAGTTTAATTTGAAGTACATAATCATAGTACAGTAAGTGATGGACGGATTCAAGTTACTTTCTTTTTACAAAGTGTCTTGTCAATTTTATTTACAGTTTACATCATGTACATGTATATGCATTGTTGTCAGGTTGCTATTCCTTGTAGAATAGAAGAGCAAGGGGTGTGGGTAGGAGAGGAAGTAGGGCATCTGGTAATAGAGAAAATGTCACAGGAAGAGGAGAGAGAGGATAAAGAAGCCGTACAACAACGGGTAGGGGATCTTCAACCTGTTGCACAAGGCCAACAAGTGGTTGATTAGGCCGATTAACTATGACACAGGTTGAGAGTACGCTAACGCACACAGCTATTTTTTAGATACAGTACTCAAATTTACAATTACAACAGTACACAAATATTATCAACATGTATAATGTGTATTAGCACTAATGTGTGTGAAAATTACATGGAAATTAGAAACCGGTGATAAGCATGGGAGCTGATGAATGTCTTAGCCTTGCTTATAATCCCTAAGTTTAGAAATGATTCATCACATTATTTTGTTATAATTCTAGTTCTACAAATGACTGTCTAGTTTTTAAAACAAAACACATCTGTTTGGCATGATTATTTGAACAATTTATCAATGTTGTTTAGGGTTCATTACAGGATGACATAGGCCGTTTGAACCTGAAAGAAGCAAGAGATCTTCTATTTCAAGCTGCTGAGAGAAATACTACTGACATAATTATTTATTGTTCAGCCCCCACTGCCTTGTCTCCGTTATTATGTAGAGCTTGGTCTGCTCCGCGCCCTCACATTTATTCAACACCCGGTGCAGCCCACTCCTTGTGAAGGACTTTTCTGTCCCAGTCTCTTCATCATCTGCCTCTTCATCTCTTCCATACACCTCTTCACTGGTTGCCATATAATCCAAACCATCTAGATTTACCCTAAAAAAATCACAAAATGTTTAAGAAAGTTAAGAAATACCGCTTCTACTAAATTGACTGTTGACTATTTCAATCGTACAAAAGACGAACAATATTAAGTTATAAATTATTATTACTATTTAGCTTGCTTCTTATGTCATGATGATCATCAGACTGCTTGTGGAAAATTAGCACAATTATTGTGGCCAACAAAAATATGATTTCAGACACCAATGTCAGAGGTGAAAAGTAGCCAAACATTTTATACAAAAAAAAGAGCAAATCTTCAAAGATTGGAGCAAAGGAAATGACTTCATGCAAATTAGAAACAAAAATGTTTATCTTTATGTTATAGCTTCATGTCATGATTCTTATGTTTGAGTATAAATGTTTGCATGTACGATAGCATCTTACCAAGTTTAGCTTCAAGCATGAAACATCACAAATGTAGTTCAATCGCTACCATAACAAACAAGTAGCATTGTGGCACACCACATTACAGAGAACGACCCTCTGTGATTTCAAAAACAATGTATTTGAAGTGTTTGAGCTGTAGCGCCTTACCTGCTCTTCAATGAGACAACAGGCTCCCATGTCTCGTCCAGGTCTCCTTCATCAGAAACAGCGTCCTCCAAGCAGACAAAGTCCCCATCATGTTGGTAGTCGACGCTTATGCTGCAAAAAATAAAATGGAAACATTTTGAAGATTTGGTGATTCACATAATTATGCATGCCAGGAAGTGTCAGCTGTCATAAACTAATCTTATAAATAAAGCTGTATATATAAGAGTTATTGACAGCTGGTTGTGTCAACTTCAAGCACCAATGACAAATACATAAAAAAACCTTATAGGGCATGATGTTTCAATCCTAGTATAGTAGGACCTTTCTCAAAGGCAAAATTACGAAGACAGTATAACAGAAACAGAGAGGCCTACAGACAGTGTAGGAAAAGAAAGCAGCTGATGACAGAGGACAAAATGAGGCAAAAAAGTGGGAAAGCTGGTGGACAGACTAGGGGGAACAAAATAATGGAAGGCCATGGAGTGGGGAATGATCACAGTGGGGGAAAGATAATTTAGGTAACAGATCAAATTTTAGGTAAAAAAGATCAAAGAGGGAAAGATGAAAGGGTAAAATAATAAACACAAAAGAAAGATCATGAGGGGAAAGATGAAAGGGTAAGTAAACACAAAGAGTGATGATTTGTTGAGTCTCGGTTTTGTCTGTAAAGTTTAATATTTGGAATTGGAAAGCAATTTACAAATTCAATAATTCAACTACATGTGTAAGTTCCCTCATGATGAAATAAGTTGCCGCACAGTGCAGGTAACCTCCTTTCAATCAGGTAAATCCGGGAATTATAGGCCTAATGGTTGGACTTTTCATTGAACTTGCTTACACGGAAATTTCCTGGGATTAACATAGGCCCTAACCCCAAACTTGCAGTTGCACAAGTGTAGTACTAGTAGTTAAAATGACCCTCTTTTCAGAAGAAATCTCAAAAATTAGGAGTACATTCCTGGGAATTGTTGGAGGTTTCTTTCCCTATGAAATTGGCCTGTAATGTTAAAAGGACTTACCTTACTGGGGCACTAGAAAAATCAACAGGGGCTGAGGTGGCAAAAGGTTGTCTTGATGACTTGATCCTGGGGATCCAGGGCCTGATGAATGACTCCTGTAAAACAATTGTTGAACATTTATCAATATCCAGCACACTTAACCAACTTTACATTGAAATGAAAATTGTTACTCTTTAATCCCGGTTCCATTTATGATGCTGCTAACCAGATTCAACCACTTGGAAATGTAATTTTCTAACTTAGATTTTCTTTAATTGGAAGAAATGATTTAGAGACTACAGAGTGATACAGGAAAATTGAATTAAAAAAGACAAAACTTAGCTACAAATAAAGTATAATTTTCTTCTCACCCGACTCTCAAAATTTCAAAATTCAATGAAAAAAGGGTGACTTGTCGGGTCCAAGTTACTCTGACTAAATAGGAATGGGGATTCTAAAGTAGCAATTATTACAATATTATAATTAACCCTTATTCATATGTAATATGAAATTAATTGTACGGCCTTACAATAAAATATATTCAATCATTACAAATTTACAATGTTTTCCAAATGTCGGGTACAGTAATTGTTACTTGAGAAACTATTCCATTTACGATGTTCTCACTAGATTCAAACACTTGAAAATGACATTGTCTATCCATGGAGGCATATCAAAGGTCTTAGTCGTTACAGAATATTTTCTGGGAAAAATTTGAGAAACTTGGCTGTAACACTAACAGTAACAGTATTTTCTTCTCTTCATGGAATAGTTACGGGGTTCCCCAAAGACAAATTAGACAATAAAAACAATCCAGTGTTAGGCCGACCAACAATTTGCAAATCTAAGCCCTAAATAATAATAGTTTTAACTTATAAACTAATGTACAGTGGCTATGGGGAAAATTCGGCTTGAGTACTCACTTGCAAGACTCGTCATTCATATTATCATAATGCCATAGTGATGGTGATGCCTATGGTCATTGTTCTCATCCCTGCACTGCAGCCGTTCTTGCAGGCCGACCCATGTCCGACTTAGTCCGAATAACTTGGACCCAACAAGTCACCCTTTTTATCGAAATTTGAAAATTGGAGGGCCGGGTCACCCGGCCCTCCAAATTCGAAATTTCGATAAAAAAGGGTGATTGTCGGGTCCAAGTTACTCGGATGCTCGGACTATTTCCGACTGACGCTTGTTGACAGTATCACTATCATCAGTATCACTATCAGTCACACTGAATCATGAATGACGCCTCCCATTTTGCTTCGATTTCTGCTGCGTGCTTCGCACGATACCTTGCCTGCTTCTATTTCACAGATCTTCTTTTCGAAACAGGGGACAGAACTACCCGTCCTGCGGAACCCCGCCGACGTTTCCGCTGTTCCTGATCCATGATTTTACAGACTTCAACTTTTGAGTTTTAGTTTTACCATGGTTTTACACAGACCTATGCAACTTTGTGACATGCGGGTCCGTCACACGCAATAAGTGTAGGGCCTACACGACAACGTACATGTACGTGTACATGTACATGTACACGTACAGTGTGTACTGTACGTATGGGTGTACAGTACATTATTATACAGTGTACAGTACATGTACATGTACATGTACATGTACATGTACATGTAGTGCTATACAAACGTTTCTGCCCCCCCCCCCCGGTCCCCGCGCGCGTGCACACATGTTGCCCGTTCAAGAATACGGAAAGGCTAACTATATCCAGACAATAGAGGGCGGTAAGCATGGCTTTTTCGAAAAGGTCGTTTATAAACTACCTTTTTAAAATCGTACAAAATTCCACTTTTTAGGAAAATTGCAGCATTCCAAGAGCTAAAACTTCACAGTGTGTCTCCTACTGGTATTTACTTCCACTTGAGTAAGTTACTTTAACAAAATTCGTCAGGTCGAAATTCGGATTCGTGCAAATGGTGTGTAGGGCCTTTAATGGTTTAACTCAAAACCTGTGGCAATCTTTTGACCTTTACCGATGTTGTATATGGTCTTTAAATCGTAAGGGTGCCTCGTAGAACGGCATGGGGGCAAAAGAAGGTCACTAAGGTCATTTTCTTTTAAAATTCCATAAACAGATTTTCACAAAGGGGACTCGGTGCCCAATAATAATTAACCAAACGCGCGACAGGCCAGACTAACATACGCCCTCTTGTGGCCAATTTAACAAGTCGACTGATAGTGATAGAGAGTGGATGGGAGAGGTCGTTCACACGACCTCGCGTGTACAGCACCCTTTCAACGCCATGTAATTCTCCCCCACATGTATGGCGACCTCTGATCTTCGGATACTCTTGTGCCAGTTTCATGATGAAACTTGAACTCCCCAAAGAAACAAAAACCCAAAACAAACACCATTTCCCTTTCATGAAAGGTTTCACAAATGTTTAGAGTGTACCGACTTTTTTTGTCTCATCCTTAATAGAAAACGACCCATTTCCGAAGGTTTTGTTAAGTTATTTTCTAACTCTAAATCCCCCCCCAAAAGGGAAACGAACTAACACCTGATAATACAGCGCAAACTGGAATTAATTTAAAAGTGATCTTTGTACAGAGATATGGACGGAGCAAACCGTGGATCGAATGCTAAGTAGTTAATATCAAATCGCATATAAACTTTGATGTACAATTGCATGAGCAATTGTGCATGCACTTGAACTTTGTACTTGATGTACGTGCAGTATCCCATTATTCTAATTCTGTGGATATCGGCTGATAAAAATATCCCCGTGTAAGCAACCACAGTTCCTGTGAATAACGTCATTGCTCGTTACACTTAGCGGCGATAAATGTATGGGATTTGGCAAATTTGAGGAATGGGGCGAATATCGAAAGATTTCCAAGGCGTGTGTGTGAACTGTTAGCGGTAACTGTTCGAGTCGTAAATCCTTTCTAAGCATCACCATGAGCTCATGTGTGCTTACACTCAATCTTGAGTGGCTAAGAAACGGAATTCGGCTGCGTTGGACACTTTCCAGTGATAATGAGCAGCTTCATGCTTGCTCTTCTTACAACCTTCATGAGTTAGGTCACAAGCGGCCTTGACAGACGCTGTTTTAGACAAACTGACCGGAGTTTGATTAAGTTCCAAGTAACGAAATCAATTTTACCTAAAAATGCCAAAGACCGACCACTGAGACTGGTGAAAACGCACGCTAAGCCTATTATTTGTTATTTCATTTATTTATTTGATTAATAAATTCTTGTGTACCCCGGGGAAACCTTTCAGTAGAATACCGTTTTTTCAAAGGTGCCCAGCGAATAATTAAAGAACGGCAAGAGATTTACAATCGAAATATCGAAACAAAATAACATTCAAACATCAAAAAGTAAATCAGTAGGATGGAATGAATTGATTTTTTCCCAAGCAAACAGCACAGTGTAATGAGTGTATACTTGCATATAAAAAGCTCTGCGATTTCCTGATTGCATCCCTGACATGGTACACCAATTTCAGATCAGATTTTGTTGTTATTTCCATGGTTGTACTGCCATGGAAGTAAACAATAATGACAACCACTCGTGTCGTTTCCTGCCACTGATATCTTTGACCCGTGCAAAACTGACAGTCCGATGTACCGGAAATGACCGCATCCTCATATACATGTACATGCAGGAATGCCAGAGTGGGTTGCACGAAGCCATTGTGTGGTTATGAAATAATGGGAAGATGTTTTGGGGATGGGCCAGTAATTTTCGACGGCTTAATAATTGCGAAATTTTGTGGCTGAATGTTATGAAGCTTTTCGTCCGACATACCGTTTCTTCCCCCATATTTTCCCGGCGACCCCACCCCGGCAAAGACTAGTTGACTATTAGGGAAGGCCACCATCTAAGGGCTAGATAGCTCAGATGGAAAAACACTGATACTTTAATCCAGAGGTCTTGGGTTCAAGTCCCGGTCCAGTCAAAGTTCTCTTTGCCAATGTTTCAACACATTTCCCCACAACTAGCAATCGGTCACTTCTCTTCGTAACAGGTATTGCTTTCGCCAAGCAAGGTTAACTTTTCATAGAATTATTTATAAAATATTGTTTTCTTGTCTTGAATCTTCTTTTCTTTTAAGTGCAATTACCCACTTTGTATATTTTCCCTTATTTGCTTCGTATCCCTCCTGAATTCGGAATAAAGTTTTCTTTGCAAAAGTAAAAAAAAAAATATAAAATAGGATGTTATCTATGGACCAAATAACATACAATGGCAATTTGATTTTTCATTTTTTTTCTCCAGTTTTATGTTTGCCTATTTGAATTTTAAAAAAGGATAGGGGACATTGAAACGATAATGGAAAAAAAACTGACGTCATGTTCTCATTTTGGATGTATACATGTACATGTAAACTCATATACGATTCCAGTAGCATTCATATACCATAGCGTGTGGTTTGAATGAATGCACAACAACCTGGACCTATTGACCTGAACTATCAGCAATGCTAAGCGAAATATATCATGTAGGCCTACACTGGCATGTTCGACAGCATGTCGACCGTCAAGTTCAGTTGAAATTGTTTTTTCTGTCAAGATCGGCAATGGTTTCAGATATTAATTACCGGTATGCCATTGTTGGCAATCCTGCAGTAGCGACTTCTGGTTCTAATTGGAAGGTTTGCGGTAACGCCATGTAACACTTCTCTTTTGAGAAGTAGTGTGTGGTTCTGAAAAGAGCCGGTAACTCAGACTAGATAGGATTTGAAGATTTGCATGGTGGAAGTACCAAGTGGAAGGTTTGCAGTGACACCATGTAGCACTTCTCTTTTGAGAAGTAGTGTGTGGTTCTGAAAAGAGCCGGTAACTCAGACTAGATAGGATTTGAAGATTTGCATGGTGGAAATACCAAGTGGAAGGTTTGCGGTGACACCATGTAACGCTTTTCTTTCGAGAAGGAGTGTGGCTCAAGAGCCGGTAACTCAGACTAGATAGAATTTGAAGGTTTGCATGGTGGAAATACCAAGTGGAAGGTTTGCGGTGACACCATGTAACGCTTTTCTTTCGAGAAGGAGTGTGGCTCAAGAGCCGGTAACTCAGACTAGATATGATTTGAAGGTTTGCATGGTGGAAGTACCAAGTGAAAGGTTTGCGGTGACACCATGTAACGCTTTTCTTTCGAGAAGGAGTGTGGCTCAAGAGCCGGTAACTCAGACTAGATAGGCCGATTTGAAGGTTTGCATGGTGGAAGTACCAAGTGAAAGGTTTGCGGTGACACCATGTAACGCTTTTCTTTCGAGAAGGAGTGTGGCTCAAGAGCCGGTAACTCAGACTAGATAGGATTTGAAGGTTTGCATGGTGGAAGTACCAAGTGGAAGGTTTGCAGTGACACCATGTAGTATTTATCTTTCGAGTGTGGCTCTGAAAAGAGCCGTACGAATGGTTCGTACGGCTTTGTGAAATCCAGCAGTGGTGGAACGGCAGTACCCAAGGTGACATTGCAGACAAAAACAACCATGCAGTCAAACAGACACAGGACACGGTACTCACCGACGGTAACGTCATAGTTCTCCACGAACAAGTTGTCGGCCAGGCGGGCCACCAGGCAAGTCTTGCCCGTGCCGCTGTCACCGACCAGGATGACGGAGAGCGGGACGTCCTCGGCGGGGTTCCTGACCGAGTCGGCGTCACTGCCCGGGTCCTCGTCGGTGCCCACGCGGCCGTCCGATCGACCGTCCATGCCCGCCCTCCCTCCCTCCGCCTCCTCGCTCTCGACCTCCTCCTCTCCCCCGGGCAAGCCGGCGGACCAGGAGGCGCTGACGAAGGGTGCGTCGCCCCCGGTCCTGGACGGGGACGAGGGCCGGGTTGGGCTCCTGTTCAGGACCACGGTCTGGTTGGAGCAGTAGATGTTATCAGTCTGAGTGGACTGGTCCTGGAGGACCCTACTCGGCGGCGTGCCGTCGGCGCTGGCTTCACCGTGCCGGCGAGACCCGTTCCGCACGGGCTCCCCGCCGCGCGGACTCGGCGGCGATCCGTCGCAGCGGAACCTCACCTTACTCCCGGTCCTGGCCTTCCCGGGCTCCGAGGAAGGAGCCATCTTGCAGTCCGAGGCCTGTATGGAGTCGGTCGGCGGCTCCACGATCCGGTAACCCGGTCCCAGGACGGGGCTCCTGTCCTCTGTCGTCGTCGTCGTGGTTGTCGTCGCCTTGGCGCGGTGACCGTTCATGTGGTTGTTGCAGCCGTTGCTGCGGTGATGGTGCATCGAGTTGTACATGCTCCTTTTACTTCGTCTTGGAGTGGGGTTGGGTATGTTGTCTGTCCGTGTGCAGGCATGCTGAAGACGTTCCGGACAATTCTTCTCTGACTGGAAGATCACTGGAGGGGGATAGTAGTTCAACATATGGACCCCCGACAGGTTGATGCGAGGCGGCCAGGTATCAAACATTCAAACACCTGGTTGGTTCCTCACTCCTATTCTCAAAGGGGAGACGAATATCAACACCGAAGGCGAAACCAGGACTGCTGACAATCGGACTGTTTGGGCAATGGCAAGTACTTGTGAGCGATGATCAGCGCTTCCTGGGCAGACTATGACCGGGCTTCCCACGCTGCACACTCACACATCAGTCACAACCTGCGATGGAAAACACAGGATTTAAAGCACTGTCAATAAACCAGGGGGAAGTGTAACACAATGACTCATGTGATCTGTTCAAGGAACCCGGGGCCCTTTCACGTACGATAACGATAACACCGCAGGAAAAATATCCGAAGACACGCGTCACTATCTAGCCTACCGTCCGTTTCACATAGAACAACAATAAATGGCAGCAGCAGTAGTAACAGCAGCAACAGCAGCAACAGCAGCAACAGCAGCAACAACAACAACAACAACAACAACAACAACAACAACAACAACAACAACAACAACAACAACGGCAGTAACTACGACAACATCACCACCAACAAAAACAACAACAGCAACAGCAACAGCAACAGCCAGAACAACAGCAGCAACAACAACAACAACAACAACGACAACAACGACAGTAACTACAACAACACCACCGATACCAACACCACCACGAACAAAAACTGCAACAGCAACAGCAACAGCAGCAGCAACAGCAATAGCAACAGATATATGAGAATTATACAGATGTACCTATTGGTTTGAAAGAAGATAACTTGGAACTCAGTAAAATGATACAACATGTTGCTTTAATTTAAAGACTACAGCAGTTTGATGAAAAAAAGTACCGTGCCATGACTAGGAGAAAAACGAGTGTTTTCATGAATAAATTTAGAACTAATCAAGTATTTTATGAACGTAAAAAAAAATGAAATTTGAAATATACAAGTGATTATTTAGAATATACAGGTACAAAAATCCGAATACGGGATAAAAGATAGCAGCTGTGTGCAGTCAGTAATATTCAGTTATTAGCAGCACCCGTAGGCACAATGTGACGCCATGGTGCTAAGAAAATGTCATTAAAGGAGTGAATGGAATTTGATTTCACGTCTAAGAACCGTCTTCAGGGATCGCAACATCCTAGCCGAGGCAGATATGCAAGCAATGTCTTTCCATTGATTCGAAGTGGGGTCTGTCTTCCAGAAAGCTAGGATGGAAAATCTGGGTCCTCTAAAGTAATGTGTGATTTGCATTTCCGTCATTATTAAATTTTGGGGTTTAGTATAAGCTGTTTGCAACTTTTTTTTCGAAGGCTTATATTTCCCGATTGCTGTATACCCATACTCTACAAATTGAATACTATCAGTGTCACCTCCTCCGATAAAAAATAAACAACCCGCTGCCAATGGAGATGAACTTTCCACGGACTTAATTAATGCCATAATTATTTCATGCTTTGATTGAAATAGCACAATAGGCCAACTTGAAGGAAGTACCAACAAGTGCGATGAATTTGTAAACAAAATTGAATACTTCAACCTTTCATGGTACACGTGACCATCCGAACTGAAACTGTGCGACCAACAGCCAGATACTGACGAACCCTCGGGGCCTAGAAAACACGGCAATGAATATTCATGACGTATACTATGGGCCACGTGCCAATGTTCAAAGTCACATGGGGTTTACAAGGATCGCTCTCGAGCGCTGCGGGCAAGGCAAAGGCAATAAAAATCAGGTTTTAAAATCCTTGAATTCAATGAAGGTCGGTAACTATCTCGTAAACTCGTCACCGATTAGTGTACTTTAACCATACGTGCCATGATATGCATTAATTTGTCTCACTGATAAATATTTGCCAAAGATATACGTTCTTACGTTGCCTTACATTAAGTTTAACAGATAAAGGAAAAACTGACAGGGAACTGTATTTATTTATTTTTTAAATGGAGAAGAACACTTTAACTGGACCGGGACTTGAACCCGGCACCTTTGGTTTTGCGTATCAGCGCTGTTACCATCTGAGCTATCCAGCCCTTAGATGGCGATGTGAGGGTTAAATCTGCCCCCCCCCCCTTGAATGTGTCTGCCCGGACACATTTACAATTTTGTCTGGGGAAACATTTACCTGGATAAGACTGTCAGGGGGACAATTTAATCAGGTAATTCTCAAATAGTCAACTAGTCTTTGCTTGGGTGTGGGCGCTTTAGTCAGACGCCGATTGCAAAAGTTGTAACATTGCTAACTCAACCTTCACTTTTTACTCAACATTCACTTGTCAACTTTGAGAAGAAAAATTCTGCTAGGATCGAAACGTCAGGCCCTCTAATCTTTTACCCTTCACTAATTGTGATCATAGATCTTTTTTATCCCAATAGCATTGAACTTTCGTCCCCTGTGGCTTCACGCTTGACGAATCCTCAGCCTTTGTCTCGTCGCCATTATTATCTGGACCCCGATCTGCGCGACCGTGACAATGGAGTCACTGGTTTCGCAACCACGCCGGCAAATCCACCAGCCAGTGTTGACAATGGCACCATGACGTTGCAACAATGGCAAACTGTGCCCGCGAGATGGCGTGAAATTAATTTTATTTCATTTCGTTTATCATTTTAAAATTTAGTGGGCCTGACGTTTCGATCCTAGCAGGACCTTTCTCAAAGGCAGAGTTGATCATTTCCCAGGTAGTCACAGGCACAAACAAGACATCCAAAAGCAAACAAACAGTAGAATCAATATAGGAAGGTTTGCGGTGACACCATGTATAAGGTCTCCTATAGAAGAGGTGTGGTTCTGAAAAGAACCTGAGTGGTAACTCGACGTTAAGGTCACAGATTCGCTGGCCAATAGACTGCTCCGAGAACGAAGAGTTTGAAATTGGAACCCAAAATCGACGGTCGGAAAGACTAACAGATAGTGAACAGGGCATCACCCATCCTGATGACGGCCAGAGCATACTGGTCGAAACGTCGAGTTACCACTCAGGTTCTTTTCAGAACCACACCTCTTCTTTAAGAGACCTTATACGTGGTGTCACCGCAAACCTTTCTATATTAAACAGTAGATACAGAAACATGAATAGTGAATACAACCAAACAGTCTGAAAACAACCCTGACGGATTACCTAAAAGCGAACTCAATCACTGTCCACGGGCTCTCCTGTGGCTGAGTATAGCACGGCCTTCACTATGGGCCAACAATTCCCAGCCTTGAAGTCAACTTCCATCTTCGTGGAGGAGATATAAATGCAGCCACACGCATCATAGGCCGTTTTCGAAAGGCTTGGGCTTAGGCTTCGGTCATAATTGATCTTACTCGTTATTATAATATCACAGACATCTAAAGGCAAGCGTTTGGCCGCAGTTTCTTTGGGAATACTCTGTACCTATCAAGCCAACAAACCTTCAAATTCGGAAGCAAACCACAACCTGGATTTTCAGGTTTGGTTGGTCAGAGGGAGACGAAGCCTGAGCCCGAGCCTAAGCCTTTATTTCGTAACTGTCCTAGAGCAAGGAAGCGCTTATGATCATGGAGGTCGATTCCGGGAATAAAGCCCACACGTTTCAATGGGGGACACGGCGTATACACTGCGCATGCGCAGCGTGCTCGAGATTGTGCAAAGTTGAGATCCTCGTGGCGATTCTAATTCTATGTCTCCCATTGAAACGCGTGGGTTTATTTCCTCAATGATTGACCTTCATACGTGAGACTGCAGATTAACTCGAGCGTAACGTGGTTTCAACTTTTCACCCATAAAATGGTTGCTACACGGCCTTTTGTGTTTGCCTGGTCGTATATTGCAACACAATGCGTCGCATTCCCTGCATACCCTACGGCGAGTGTAATGCTAAAGCGCGATAACAACAAAAGGGCCTGACTATTTTTTCCTACCAATCTGCCTGTGTGGGTGCCATGGAGTACTACCTCCATGATTGGGCCAACCACTGTACAGACCCCAGCAATGTATCCCAGCAAAAAGAAACCTTGTACACAAATACAACCCAACGCATCACTGAAACATCTTGCGGCTGCTTTGCGAAGCGAACAACACTGCAGTTTACATCGACAAACCGCAAACTGCGCAGTCGATTGGCAATCCTATTTCATTGAAAACTGCTTAATTACTGAAGTTATTGACAAAATCACCCGAATGCAAAATAAATATCAAACATTAGGAGGGTCGACATCCTGGCAGGACCTTTTTCTGCCTTTGAGAAAGGTCGGCTAACGTCCTGTTCTCCTATTTTTTTGGGAAGAGTAAATACCAATTTTTTTTGCAAACAACTCACTGACTGACTAAAATGACCTGCAAAATATAAATCTAAAAAGTTAGAGGGTCTGACGTTTCGATCCTAGCAGGACCTTTGTACTAGGCAAAGCCTTTGTCTTTGCCTTTGGGAAAGGTCCTGCTACTACTAGGATCGATAAGTCAGGCCCTCGAACTTTTTGATTTTTTTTTAAAGAGCATGCATTTCTGCATGACACTTTTCAATGTAGAGCATACAATTATTTCATGCCAGGGTTCCACGTTTCACTGGCACCTCTATACAGAGTAAACAGCATTCTTGCACAGCTGACAAAGGTCAGGGGGGTCTGATAAAACAAGGAGGTTGTGGGTATGACCAAACTCACAACTACCAATGTAAATAGAACACGACAAGCGAACAACGAACAACCTCACATATCAGGCGCCCGACATTACGACCTTCTGAGTGAGAGTAAGGTCAGAGGTCAGCTCAGTGAATATCACGTTTGTGTCCATCTTCACCCAGCTGTAAAAGCGTCTACGGCTCTACGCACGTAGTTCTTAAAGGCCCAATACAACATTGGTAAAAGTCAAAAGATTGCCACAGTTTGTGTGTTAAACCATCAAACATTCCAATCAAAGAAATCCTGCGAAGGTTTGAGCTCAAAATTAATTGTAATTTGGTAAAACCGTGACGTTTTTCGTACCGTTCTGTAGTGTAAGAAATAGTTTATTACTGGCGAGTAATAAACTATTTGTCGATGTTTGAGTGAAGATTTCTCGAGACGTACAGCATCCCAGACCATAAGATTTCAACATGAGGATTCCATCGTGACCATCTACAAACTGTGTAAATAAGAAGGAAATCTAATCTATGGATATTGATGTTTTCCGATCTTCCCAATGTTGAATTGGGCTTTTGACAGCTTTCCTGATTTTGTTTTAAGTTTCATTTATGGATCATTCCCACCGGTCCACGAACCACAGCAAGCATCCCAAGCTTGTATAAGAGCAAGATTCTAATTTCTGCACGCAGTACATGCATCAATGCCGATTGGTTGCTGTTGTATGTTGTCCGCACAATGCCTGCAGAATGCAAGTAGTCTGCAAGAGCGGGAAATTGACCGTGAAACGTCTGCGTTCAGTCTGGCCTCAGAACAAGGACACCGTCGCCATGTTGGGTGGTTTTAACAGCAAGTCCAGTTCAGCTTTTATGATTAAAAAAATACTGGAAATGTTTGATTAATATAACCTGCCACTACTGATAGTCTCAGCATGGTCTCAGTCAGTGAGTGTCATAATGACTGATGGTCTGTCATTACATTACTGGGTTTACATACCTAATTCCAATCCTCTGCATGGTAATCTACTTAAACGTAATCACAGTTTTGATTGATTGTCAGATTAATGTGAAGGGGTGTTACCATGACATTGAGATAACACCGACCATCCTTGGTCTATGCAGAATTGCAGATATACCATCACTGCTCCAAAATACTCGGAGCATGCTTAGGCCTATAGTATAGGCAGCATGGCGGCTACCCCTACATCCATTCTTGTAATTTAATTATTATAGGTAGGCCTAAAGTGCGTTGTAGTTTCTGCACTCGCTGGAGTGCGCAATAATAGTCGCAGTGAGATTGTTGCCGGGCACCGTGATCATGCAATGCTGACAGCGTCAATGTGGCCATTACACTCTCCATGCACCATCCATATCAGTCCAACCATGGAGGAATGGTCCAACCAAGAAGGTACTATATGCCTCCTTGGTCCATACAGCCAAGGAAACCTTACTGGACTATAAAGCTTGATCCAACTCCTTGGTCCAACCATAGAGCTATAAACATTGTCCAACATGCACGTCTGTCGCACCAGTTGCGCACGACTTGAACAAGGCGGAAGTGGGGGCCGAGACACGACTTACCGATGAGCCAGTGTACGACCAATTCCTGCAAGTCTTGCACAGTACCCCGAAGATGATGTACAGACGAGACTCGCGACGGATCTCTTCCTCACTCGCCGAGTCTCCGCAGTGCATACACTTGATTCAGTCATAACGCCGTTTCGTCCCACGGTGTAGCGATCAATATTAACGTGGTCAAGTAGTGGGTACGATTGTCGACGGTTACATAACCTCACAACACCGTGGCCGACATATTATTGATCCGCCATCCCTTTGGAGCACAGCGGTTTTGCCATCTTGTCATTGGGATGATTAAACCCTGCTCCACCACATGACTATAGTATGGCCTGGGACAATACCCCATCCCACGCACTCCCACTGCGGGATGAAGTGAGTATACAGTGCATCTATACCGCTGTACTGACAGAGCTATGTGCTGCGAGCTTAGAAGTCTGGGTTCACATTCCTTGTCAGGGTCACCGTATCAGACTCGGGAAGTAAATGCCATGTCAAACTTACTGTCTGTACTTCTGTAGACGATCGAGATACATTTACAACACATTCTGCACGACTGAACGGGTTCTCCGTGTAACAACAAGCCCCCCACTACGGACGCACGGTTGTCGATGAAGGTTACATTATGGGCTTGTTCACGGTGATACAAACCAGAGAAAGTCTTTCACGAGAGAAATAAACAAGAGTCGAACAGCAATTTCCGAAGCAACAATTTAAGGACTTACCGAGCTGCTAGCGGGGCCCCTCTCTCCACGCTCCCACAAAGGCCGGCTCGATGGCGCGGTGCTCGCCGATCACCGAAGAATATCACGGCACGAGCTTACTGCATTTTCCCGCTGAGAGAACCCCCATCCGCGGAGTTTAACATCAACCCCGAACGGGGAAAGCTAGGAGTTATGATCCATCCACGAAGCCAAACATTCACGCATACTGGACAACAGATAACATCGAGTTACCTGACATACAAACAAACATCTCTTGTCCATATCATCATGCGTGCCTTATACCATGGAGGTAGATTATACCATGATTATATCATGGAGCTATACGTATAGAGATAGCTCCATAATTATACCATAGTTATACACACCGAGCCGGAGCTAGCGCTGGTGCATAACTATATGTACAAAACCAGTATGGTGGTGTGCTTACCCTTAAAAAAAATTATGATTCAATGAATACGCGCATAAAATGAAAGCCGTTCCATGGGGGGGGGGGATTTACTCTGACGCCCGGGTAGTGGGGTAATAATGGGGAGGTATTCCGATTGACTGGGCTTCCATATCGGCCCCCCCCCCAAAAAAAGTTCCCTTTGTCGACGACAGGCTCTTTCACTTTGCTCAAGGATAATGTTGTATGAATACACCTCGCGGACTGGCTGGTTCCTGCATAGCTAACAGGCGGTCCAGCCGGCTTTGAAACTGAAGAAAATTCTCTTTCCCCAACAGTCTCTTTTGTCCACAAGATTTCTGTTCACTGCCGCGTGAAACGGAAGCCCCCAGAACCCACCCAAACTTAGAAGCGCCGATAATACGCTTCAGAAAATGTTGGACGGTTGTATCCTCATGGAATTTCGCACACCTCCCGCTACCTTATTCAGATGCGTACATAGATTTGTATCATCTCAAAATGTAGTGGGCCTGACGTTTCTATCCCAGTAGGACCTTTCTCAAAGGCCTTTGAGAAAGGTCCTGCCTTTGAGAAAGGTACCTGCACGTGTCAGAAATGCAAGGAGTCTTTCCTTCCTTATGTTTACTCAGCCCTCTTGGGGTCAAAAGAATCTGACCTTTTCGGGGGCCTTTGTACCATGGGAGGTCACCTTGGAAACCCTTTGTCCCACAAAACCCTTTCAACCAGAAAATATCACGACACCCATAAAGCGTGTACATTTTACATTAGACCGAATCTGTGAGTAAAGCACGGTTATACTTTAATCCCAAATGCACACCCAGCTCTGGTACCCCACACCCAACTTTGATAATGAGTCTAGCCACACCATTGCAAGGTGACACGTTACTATAAAGGGACGTCAGGGAATAATACACCGTCTGGTACGGCTGTGAATGGCACTAGGGGACCAGACTATTACGACAGGTGTTGTAGGACAGTCATGGAACAACAAGTGTAAACAGCTTGCGGGAATTAAGATGATTAAAACAATAATGGGGTTATTCGGTGAAGGGGGGGGGGTGTTACAGGAACCGATTCAAAGTGATAATGCGCAAATCTCTATTTCATGATGTAAATAAAAAACAAAACTGTTATCAACTGCTCGCAATGACCTGCAATACATAAAATAATCCTGCCAAGATCGAAACGTCAGGCCATCTTAACTGTTAAAATCAGTCAGACCCTCCACTTTTTTGAAATCGTCTTTGAAAACTACCAATTTGCAAGCGCGGCTCTAAGTTCATCCGAAGAATCATAGACGGAAGAATTGACCAGAGTAATTCAGAGTATCAAACCAGACAGGCCGACAGACAGACAGGCAGGCAGACAGACAGGCAGGCAGACAGACAGAGAGACGGACAGTCAGATAGCCAGACAGACAAGCAGGCAGACATACAGAGACAGACAAACGATCAGACAGACACAGACAAACAATCAGACAGACATACAAGCAGACAGACAGACATAAATACAGACAGATAGCCAGACAGACAAGCATGCAGACATACAGAGACAGACAAACAATCAGACAGACACAGACAAACAGACAGACATAAATACAGACAGATAGCCAGACAGACAAGCAGGCAGAGAGACAGGCAGACAGTCAGACATAAATGCAGACAGATAGCCAGACGGACAAGCAGACCACACTTGAGCAGGAAACTAGTTCTGACACCGAGGCTTCAGTATTATACGTTTCTTTATTCATGTTCAGCTTAATAACAGAATAATGTCATGTCACTATCAGACCACAATATACAGCTGGGTGGAAAAGATGGCTGGACAAGAACTCCCCAGCCAATCAGCAAACGAGGCGGCGGTGACGTGTCGATCACTGATTGGCTGGCCAGAACGTGGCAACACCGACGGACTGCTCAATAAACGTTATTAATTAATTACAGCGGTTTTAAGTTGACGTCGTATCAGTTCGAAGAACAAAAATGAGAACGATTAAAAAAAAAGAAGTATGGCGCGCCTTGTGCATCACGACACAACAATTGTGGCACACCTTTGAAACAAAAAATGCCACGGGTGACATTTCGTGTCACTGACACATGAGGGAGGGGATTGGTTGAACGGCACACGTGACAAATCACGTGGACACATCAGCCGTTACCGCAGACCACTGCGGACATATTCTACATGTGCATACACCAGCTGTTGTTGCTGTTCTCTCTAATCTATTACAACTTTAAAAATGAAAATCCAACCTCCGAGGTCATCCCAGTAATATACGCCTTTTACGAGTCTACATCTATCGAATTGATTAAATAAAGAGCAAGGCATTTACATGTAATACAAAATTATCATACATGTACATGTTGTGGTTTCTTTAATAACAGTTCACATTTTGCATAATTCTTACTCAATAATTCACAATTTTTTTCTCCATATTGTTTTTAAAAATCTTTACAAAGGTCTTCAAAAGACTGACACTGAATGCGAATGTGTATTCAATTGACAGCGTACTGTCCGTTGGTCCGGGGAGAAAATACAGCATCGCTTCAAAACTTCTGTCTGTCATGCACCTCTGAGCTTCTGGCATTAATTCATTTAATATACTTAATTAAATCCTTTAATTTTTTGCCTTAAATTTTTCAAACAGGAATATTTGAAACTGCACATATTTCCAATAAGCCCGTAAAGAAATAAAAATATTTAATGAGTGAACAAAAAATTAATAATTACATTCCTTTTTTTAGCTTTTAACAGTTTTTTTTTTAATTTAATATTTCTACAACGTATCATGCATTTCTAAGGGCAGCCGATAAACATTCACATGAAACAGCCGCGGGGTGCGTTTTCCAGCATGCTTTGTGTATGATTACATTCACATGAAACAGCCACAGGGTGCGTATTCCAGCATGCTTTGCGTGTCTGATCAACACAAACTGCTTTATGGAGTTATAAATTATACATTTACACGTTTATGGGATGGAATTCAAACAGTTTGATTTCCCAAACTAACCCCGAGCAGAATTTATGAGAAAAAAAACACACACCCTCAATATATTTTTGTATAAGCAATAAGTTTTGTATTCAAATCGTGTCTCATGACGACGGGCAGATTACACACTGCTCGAAACGTTGATTTACCGGTTCTTTTCAGAGCCACACTCGATCGAAGAAGAGATGACACACCACAAACTTCCCACTTCAACTTGTGCCCCCAAAGAACAAACCACTGGTGCACTGTGCTTTGTGCAAATCCGGAATTGGGGATATTTTCCCGCTGGAAAGAGACCCTAGGTATGGCAGATTTTGTATCGAGTTTTTGATGGTAGCAACTTGACCCGGAGAGACGTAAATATCTAAAGTGACTTAGGCATGGTGTACTCAAATACGAAACCGACACACAATGACAAAATGAGGTTAGTTTCAAAGTTCTTTCTAACCCCCAACCTTTGGTTAAGTACACGATACAGTATGGATTACAGAAGCGGGCCCCAAAAAAGAAAAGAGTATTCACGACCACCTTTTTGGTTCAGAATACAACAGACCCGTTACATACTTGTAATTTAAAAAGTCAGTACGCCCCGGGATGAAACAGTGAACACCAGCTTCTCAATAATTATGCGGTGCGCTGCAATATAAGTTGTTGCAAGCAGGAATGAAAACATGCCAGGCTCCCGTGTGTCTGAAATGAGAGGCCTTGAGTGCAACGGGGACGATAGCCCTGGATATGGCGTGGTTTAACAGTAAATGATGATCGATGTAAAGGGACAAATCTTGCAATCTGGTATGGCTGTTGGCTACTTGCTCTGTTCTCTATCTGTTAGTCCTTCCGATCCGTTTAAAAAAGGTCGAGTTTTGGGTTCCAATTTCAAACTCCTCTTTCTCGGAGCAGTCTATGGGCCGGCGAATCTGTGACCTTAACGTCGAGTTACCACTCGGGTTCTTTTCAGAACCACACCTCTTCTTTAAGAGAAGGATACAGTACATGGTGTCACCGCAAACCTTCCTATATTCTTTCAATGAGGGCTTGCCCTGCTCGACGTAATAAGGGCAGAGTGCTTTACCCGACGCATGGTGAAAACAAATTATCACCGAATTTGAAGGTTTGTTGGCTTGATCAAGCACAGAGTAGTCCCCAAGAAACTGGGGCCAAACGCTTGTTTTCGAGATGCCTGTGATATTATTAACGAGTATTAGAGAAATGTGAGTGAAGCCTAAGCCCGAGCCCGAGTCTTCACCTCGTAAACGGCCAATGGGATCTTCGGTGAATGGTGGACTCGTCACATAATGAGCATGACTGTCAGTCTCACTGGTGACCCACGGATTCATTTGCACATGTGACCAGGGATTGGCTTGGCTGGTACCCATGCCAAGAAGTTTCCGTTGAAATTTCGTGCATGTGTGCATAGGTTAGAGTATGCGCATCACCATTGATTTAATAACAATTCCAAAATAGTAATAAGTGAATACGTGAAAAAAATAGAGAATAATACATAAATATATGCAGGGCATGACAATATAATAACCTTTTTTTGCTATTTTGTGAAGTGATTTATTCAATGACTTGTCTACTGTTGGCCAAAATGAATATTGATCGTATACCCTGCCGGATGTAATGGCGCAACCAAAATCCCTTCAATCCACACAACTGACTTAATGCTAGGACAAGGATGTCAGACTGTATGCTGGTGACACGGAGTTTCATTGTCGTCCAGACATATTGGTTTCTGCAGGGCATACAGCCCAAGCAGCGGGTGGATACAGCCATGCAGCAAACAATGGTCCTTGTTAAATGATACGGCTGAACAGCCAGTGTCTTCAGTGCCATCTTTAAGACACATCTAACCCACTTTCTCCCTTCCCCAGAGCCTCAAACTGACTCAGATTCAACCTCTCAAATGTTACCAAAGCCGCATCCTGACTGAAGTCAGCTGCACTCCAAATGAAAACCCAAAACAACACCGCTTCATCCAAATGCACTTTTTAAAGAATGTCACGCCCGACTGTTACGCGCATGTTAATTGCACGGGTACATTTTTTTTGTTTCACTCCACACACAATTTTATACAGTGCCCATAAAAAGTGGCTTCCATTTTGGTGTAAAATGTACAGCTGTTCCATAACTTGCATCAGCTTTGAACTGCAATATCCCCCCCAAAACCCCCAAAACCAGTTGGAAATGCTACACGAACTTAGTTGAAAGTTGCCCATTTTGTAATGTGAATGTATTTTATAATGCACATTGACAAATTTGCTTTAAAAAAAACTATTCACATTGGCGCCTTTTGTGCACTGAACTTTGCAGACTGTGCACTCGTGTTTTTCCCAGATTGAAAAACTTAAGCATGTAGATTTTTTTGGAGCTAGCTTTACCATCCCCCCAAAAACACTTCTCTTCAAACAGCTACCTAGAAAACCAAGGAGCTGAATTCCGAAAGGCAATAATTGAAATCGCAAGGCATTTACAAACTTGCTCACTTTTATATCAACTCAATTCATCACTTATTTTTTTGTGGAGAAAATCTGAACAATTGTTGTCCTTTTCTGAGAAAATCCTTTCCATCCTGTGTTTGGCAAGAGGAACTTAGTTTATTCTAAGGAAAACTACACTCAAAATTTAGTGGGCCTGACGTTTCGATCCTAGCAGGACCTTTCTCAAAGGCAGAGAAAGCCTTTGAGAAACGTCAGACCCACTCAATTTTGATTTTTGCATTTTGGTAATTTTAGTCAGTAAGCAGTTTGCAACATTTTTGTATATGACTAAGGAAAAGTAATTATGTTTCACTAGTTTCTGTGAAAGTTTATGAGAGAGAATTGGAGAGAGGATACTGCAAATGGACTTCTGATTTTGTTTCATTGATTACGTGATTTCTCCTTTCAAAAGACCACAAACACATGTTCACTATCGACCGACTGGCAAGCGTGTGACCACAGGCCAAACGGCAGGGCGAGTTCACACGACCCAATAATTCACAAAAAATGGCAGTTAGATTCCATTTCTAGTTCCATCAATGTTCACTGAAACCAGTTTGGAGAAAGACGTTGCTCTGGAGTGACAGCCAACTGTCATTTGTTGTGCCATTGCTTAAACTGATGAAAGCGGCTCAGTGGAGTAAATAATGTCTATGTATGGGACCCGGACCTCTCGCAATGGAGGGTGCATGCGGTTCACGCACATTGGCAAGGGAACCGGGGGACCAGCTCATCTTGTAGATCTATTATGATAATCAGCTGATCTTGGTTATATACAGTAACTCTGGCTTAGACCAATGGGACATTCCCCCAACCATCCCATTTGCAAAGGATGGTGAAGGAGCTTTCTGATAAATCACCATGGAAACCTGTCATTGTACCCGGAAATTAGATTTCTGTGACATCCCTCACGGCCCTAATCCAGTGAATGATAGAGTAAGAGCTTTCAATATTGTACGACCATTACCATTAGAGCATTGTAGCTGTGGGGGATCTACGTGGCATCAGTGCTGTGACGTGATTTGATCGACCTTTGTGAACTCGTTAACATTCTGTAAAATAAGCCATATCGTGGTACAAAAAAAGCTGTATGGAAGACAAAACTCAAATTATGAACAGGCAAAAAAAACCCAGTACCACCTTGCCTCACAAAATTCCTGCAGTGAACCCTTAATTTATCCCCAATCGACTGCTTTGGACGAGAGAAAACGCGGCCCAATGTACATGTAGTCAAGGAAAGCACCTTTACAAGTCCCCTCTTGGATATGAGATCATCTACACTTACTGGACTCCCTGGTCATATCTAGATGTCCTTCCCAGAACAACCTGGGCACAAGGATCCCTCGACTCCTCAATCCAATCCTTTCCCCTTTGTTCATCTTCCCAGTCACCCTCCAAAACCACCCTTCCATTGTGGAAGCTTGCCTTTCAAACATAACTCGATGCGCACTTGCAATGAGGTGGCCAAGGCCTGTGGCCCCAGTCCAAATTGAGATCGACGGTTCATTAACTGACCCGGCGATTGGCACTTGGGATGACCCTTCACCCTTGGCAGGTCAGAGGTGAAGGGACCTCAGGCCATTGTGGTACACCAGCAGGTGGCACTCTGACTTTCTGAAGATCCGAGGCAAGGAACTGAGAGACTAACATGACATCCTCTCTTTCTCCTTCTTGCCTGCCCTGTCCACTATTCACCTTCCACTGCCCTCAGAGTGTCATGAAACAAACTAGTCGGTATCAAATATGCGCAGCTCTGCAGCAAATCCTCTCAAGAATTCATTAAAAAACAGAAAAAAAAATTAAAAACAGAAAAAAAAAAATTCACGTCAAAAGCTTTATCTGCAACAAGAATGCTACGGTCACCTCAAAATGTAGCCACATTTTTACATTCTGGCCATTTTTTTTTACTCACTTGCTTTACTTTTACACAATTTCAACAGTGATAATGAATAATGTACACATTGGGTAGCAAGGACTCGACACACCCAACCTTGGTCAGGCCCCTGCCTCATTTCAAAAGTAATTATAGCCCTCACTTTGTACACGTCGAGTCTGGCAGACGGAACAGCTCCGGCTCGAATGAGCCGTTGCGGGAGTTGCACAAGTATCTCTGAAAATCTTGCAACAATTTTTTTTTTTTTTTGTCGTTGTGGCCGATGTTTCCTTTGTGAATAATCGTTTTGAGCTAACTTGTATTGTCACCGGGGAAGGTCACACCGTACACACAAGAAAAATAAAATCATTTAGGGTACCAGTGGTCGATTTCACCAAACTCATCGTAACTTACGATCAATAGCAAGGCAACGAGCGATGCACAGAAACCATACGGTGTATCACAACTTACGATGGGTTATCCATGGTAAGATGAGTTACGGTACATCGTAAGGCTTGGTGAAATCCACCCCAGGTGGTACAATATACAATCACACCAGGAACACTTCCCTAAACAAAAGGAGTTTTCGGCTTCAATCAAAATATTTGCAAGACATCACAATTCATAGGTAGAATGCAAAACTTCTTTTCTCATAGGGCAGAAACAGCATCTATACATTAGTGTCTGCTCTTTTGAAGAAAAAAAAACCAAACCCAAAAAAAACAACTACTCTCCTACTAATGACGGCTCTGAAAAAAAAAAAACCACCCATTTTTCCTCGAGGTCAGAGCAGGCCGTGTTGCAAACCCACCCTGCTCTTCCACAGCGTGCAGTACGTCGTCATGTTCATCTAACCTCTCTCTCCCTCTCTCAGTAAGCATGATGCCACTCACTAACTATCCGTGTTTTCTGCTCAAGCCGTTTTAAGTCCATTACATGGAATGCCTCACAGGACTCTCTGGTAAGCATTATTTGCTTGTAACCATAGTAACATCTAAAAGCCTCTAAAACAGGTTCACTTTATATATCTTTATCGTTATTAATTTATTTATTTTTTTTGGGGGGGGAATAACTCATCATATCTCTAAAAAATTTCCCCAAAACAAGCTTTTCGAAATGATTTGTTTGGACCACACCCCCACCCCCTCCTAAGATGCCAACAGCGTTTTGTTTCCGCGACGCAGCAGCTTAAGCACACGTCTATTCGCCGTGGAAAAGTTGAGGAAATGCTAAGCAAATGGGAGGAGGGGGGTTACCGGCCAAAGTGCATGCAGGAAAACCGCACTACAGTGTGGCCGGTTCCCCGCGCTGCTCACATCAAGCGCTGCAGCCACGCATGCTTGGCAAGTGTTGTCACACGGCAGCAGCTCTAAGTCAGATCTCCGCAGCCTACTGCGGCTAGCGGCGAGATAAACATGTTCAAGACCCCCCAGCCCCTACTTACACAGTCATTCCCTCCGTCCATTTGCTCGCGACTTGGGACTGGATTTGGATTTGGATTTGGATTGGGCGTTAACTGAATGACAAGGAAATAATGTCGGCCAGAAGAGAAGAGAGGAAACACGGGAGAGGGAGATGGCGACGATGGCGCAGAAGTGGAATTTCTTTAACAGCATTTTTTCGCCTGATTTCCGTCGTCGCCTGCTGGTTTGATGTTGCCGCTTGTTCCGCTGGCTGGATCTTTCTGGGGATACTGGGGGGTGGGAAGTAGTCGAGGGAAAAGGGCGATGAGGGAAACAGCCATTAGGAAATCTGCTAGGCTTCAATTGCTCGACTTCATGTGGCTGTTGGGACAATTTGGCTTGATGTTTCTAGTTATTGTCTTGGGGCTAATCGTCATTGCCTTGGTGCCCCTGGTCATTGCCTTGGTGCCCCTGGTCATTGCCTTGATGCCCCTGGTCATTGCCTTGATGCCCCCTGGTCATTGCCTTGGTGCCCCTGGTCATTGCCTTGGTGCCCCTGTTCATTGCCTTGATGCCCCTGGTCATTGCCTTGGTGCCCCTGGTCATTACATTGGTGCTCCCTGGTCATTGCCTTGGTGCCGCTGGTCATTGCCTTGGTGCCCCCTGGTCATTGCCTTGGTGCCCCCTGTTCATTGCCTTGATGCCCCTGGTCATTGCATTGGTGCCCTCTGGTCATTGCCTTGGTGCCCCTGGTCATTGCCTTGGTGCCCCCTGGTCATTGCCTTGGTGCCCCCTGTTCATTGCCTTGCTGCCCCCTGCTCATTGCCTTGGTGCCCCCTGGTCATTGCCTTGATGCCCCTGGTCATTGCCTTGGTGCCCCCTGGTCATTGCCTTGATGCCCCTGGTCATTGCCTTGGTGCCCCTGGTCATTGCCTTGATGCCCCTGGTCATTGCATTGGTGCCCTCTGGTCATTGCCTTGGTGCCCCTGGTCATTGCCTTGGTGCCCCTGGTCATTGCCTTGGTGCCCCTGGTCATTGCCTTGGTGCCCCTGGTCATTGCCTTAGTGCCCCCTGGTCATTGCCTTGGTGCCGCTGGTCATTGCCTTTGTGCCCCCTGGTCATTGCCTTGGTGCCCCCTGGTCATTGCCTTTGTGCCCCCTGGTCATTGCCTTGGTGCCCCTGGTCATTGCCTTGGTACCCCTGGTCATTACTTTGATTCCCCTGGTCAAAGGCTAACATTGTGTGGTCATCATCCTTATGTCCTAAGATCACTGTCCATGTGTATCATGACATTGCCTTGAGGCACCTCGCATGGTACCCCTTTTTTTCTCAGAACAAAATGCCTTCCCATTGTTAGAACACAAAGACTCCTCGTCTGGGTCTTTTCAATTTTGGACCTGATTTCTGTCGATCGAGTCAAACGTTTGTCATGTTTGTTCTACAGATGCCAGACCAGTTACCTTCTTTAATATGTCCTCTGCAAGGGTCATGAAAGCCTTTTCCACGTTGACGTTTGCCTTCGCACTGGTTTCTAGGAATTTGATACCATTCTCTCGGGCAATCTGTGGAAAAAGAATCGAGACATTGTCAGGTGTTGACCCATCCCTGTGGCTACACCGAGGGAGACTGCTTTCATCAGACGTATAAACACCAATGATAGTTGGAATCCGGCAGTCTCCTGACGACGGGCAGAGTACACACTGCCCGAAACGTTGAGTTACCGGCTCTTTTCAGAGCCACACTTCTTCTCGAAAGAGAAATGTTACATGGTGTCACCGCAATCCTTCCACTTGGTATTCCCACTTTGCAAACCTTTAAATCCTATCTAGTCTGAGTTACCGGCTCTTTTCAGAGCCACACTCCTTCTCGAAAGAGAAATGTTACATGGTGTCACCGCAAACCTTCCACTTGGTACTTTTTTTACACAAAAATCGGGAGCCAAAGGCCATGTTCGTTATATGGCCGAATCTTCGGTGTACATCATGGTACATGTATATGAAATGTAATGAGTGAAGCTGATCTGATACTCAGAATTCTTTTTCTCCTGTGCTAAGGAGCTCTCTACAAGACAACCTTTCTTCAGGATACTTACGCTCTCTCCCCTCTCTTTACTGATCATCCTCTTGTCTTCCATGTCACATTTGTTCCCTAACAGCATTTTTTCTACATCCTCGTTTGCGTGCTGCAGAGGAGGAAGCATATGAAACCGAAACAGAAATCAACTCACCATTCATGATCGTTAATGTCAACAAACATGGCTCCAAACAATAAAGGAAAAACTGACTGGGAAAAAACTGCTAAAGAAACTTTGACTGGACTGGGGCTTGAACCCGAGACCTCTGGATTAACGTACCAGCGCTCTTACCATTGGAGCTATCCAGCCCTTAGATGGTGGCCTTCCCTAATAGTCAACTAGTCTTTGGCACACCAGTGCTCTTACCATCTGAGCTATCCAGCCCTTAGATGGTTGCCTTCCATAATAGTCAACTAGTCTTTGGCACACCAGCGCTCTTACCATCTGAGCTATCCAGCCCTTAGATGGTGGCCTTCCATAATAGTCAACTACCGGTAGTCTTTGGCACACCAGCGCTCTTACCATCTGAGCTATCCAGCCCTTAGATGGTGGCCTTCCATAATAGTCAACTAGTCTTTGGCACACCAGTGCTCTTACCATCTGAGCTATCCAGCCCTTAGATGGTTGCCTTCCATAATAGTCAACTAGTCTTTGGCACACCAGTGCTCTTACCATCTGAGCTATCCAGCCCTTAGATGGTGGCCTTCCCAAATAGTCAACTAGTCTTTGGCACACCAGTGCTCTTACCATTGGAGCTATCCAGCCCTTAGATGGTTGCCTTCCATAATAGTCAACTAGTCTTTGGCACACCAGTGCTCTTACCATTGGAGCTATCCAGCCCTTAGATGGTTGCCTTCCATAATAGTCAACTAGTCTTTGGCACACCAGTGCTCTTACCATCTGAGCTATCCAGCCCTTAGATGGTGACCTTCCCTGATAGTCAACTAGTCTTTGGCACACCAGCGCTCTTACCATCTGAGCTATCCAGCCCTTAGATGGTGGCCTTCCCTAATAGTCAACTAGTCTTTGGCACACCAGTGCTCTTACCATCTGAGCTATCCAGCCCTTAGATGGTTGCCTTCCATAATAGTCAACTAGTCTTTGGCACACCAGTGCTCTTACCATCTGAGCTATCCAGCCCTTAGATGGTTGCCTTCCATAATAGTCAACTAGTCTTTGGCACACCAGTGCTCTTACCATCTGAGCTATCCAGCCCTTAGATGGTGGCCTTCCCAAATAGTCAACTAGTCTTTGGCACACCAGTGCTCTTACCATTGGAGCTATCCAGCCCTTAGATGGTTGCCTTCCATAATAGTCAACTAGTCTTTGGCACACCAGTGCTCTTACCATTGGAGCTATCCAGCCCTTAGATGGTTGCCTTCCATAATAGTCAACTAGTCTTTGGCACACCAGTGCTCTTACCATCTGAGCTATCCAGCCCTTAGATGGTGACCTTCCCTGATAGTCAACTAGTCTTTGGCACACCAGCGCTCTTACCATCTGAGCTATCCAGCCCTTAGATGGTGGCCTTCCCTAATAGTCAACTAGTCTTTGGCACACCAGTGCTCTTACCATCTGAGCTATCCAGCCCTTAGATGGTGGCCTTCCCTAATAGTCAACTAGTCTTTGGCACACCAGTGCTCTTGCCATCTGAGCTATCCAGCCCTTAGATGGTGGCCTTCCCAAATAGTCAATTAGTCTTTGCCGGAGTGGAGGAGCCAGTCAGAAGCAATTACAACCATTAACTGCCCTATATCTCCCTGGAGAGTTCTACTCACATTTAACAGAGTGATATACAACAAATTTTGCAAACTGCTTATTGACTCAAATTACCAAAATGCAAATCTAAAAATTTTGTGGGCCTAACGTTTCAATCCTAGCAGGACCTTTCTCTGCCTTTGAGCAAGGTCCTGCTAGGATTGAAACGTCATGCCTACATTTAACAGAGTCTAGGATCAAACGGTCAGACCATTCATTTCTTCCGTTTTTCTATGGTCTATTCGCAGGCTCGTTACCCTGGTCAGAGATGGAGCACAACTTTGACGGTGTAATAAGCATCAAAGACTAGGCAATGCAACGTGAGAGGGCTAGGATGCCGCACCTACGTCCTAAGCCCACCACCTCCCTGCACCGTGAGTATACAACCCACCTCCTGAATGTTGCGTAGCCACTTGGCAATGTTGTCGAAGGTCTTCTCCTGCGTGATGTCGTAGACCAGCATGATGCCCATGGCTCCCCTGTAGTATGAGGTGGTGATGGTGTGGAATCGCTCCTGGCCGGCCGTGTCCCATATCTGTAGCTTGATCTTTTTACCCTGCAGCTCCACCGTCTTGATCTTGAAATCGATACCTGTAGGAGATGACAGCGGAGAGGAGAGAAGAAACATTACAAGAGTAAATAACACTTGAGGCTTAGCATGGTGGGTGAAACAATATAGGAGGGTTTGCGGTGACACCATACATGTATAAAGGTCTCTTTAAGAAGAGGTGTGGTTCTGAAAAGAACCTGAGTGATAACTCTATAGGAGGGTTTGCAGTGACACCATGTATAAGGTCTCTTAAAGAAGAGGTGTGGTTCTGAAAAGAATCTGAGTGATAACTCTATAGGAGGGTTTGCAGTGACACCATGTATAAGGTCTCTTTAAGAAGAGGTATGGTTCTGAAAAGAACCTGAGTGATAACTCTATAGGAGGGTTTGCACTTTGCAGTGACACCATGTAATGTATAATGTCTCTTAAAGAAGAGGTGTGGTTCTGAAAAGAATCTGAGTTATAACTCTATAGGAGGGTTTGCAGTGACACCATGTATAAGGTCTCTTTAAGAAGAGGTGTGGTTCTGAAAAGAACCTGAGTGATAACTCTATAGGAGGGTTTGCAGTGACACCATGTAATGTATAATGTCTCTTAAAGAAGAGGTGTGGTTCTGAAGAGAATCTGAGTTATAACTCTATAGGAGGGTTGGCGGTGACACCATGTATAAGGTCTCTTAAAGAAGAGGTGTGGTTCTGAAAAGAATCTGAGTTATAACTCTATAGGAGGGTTTGCAGTGACACCATGTATAAGGTCTCTTAAAGAAGAGGTGTGGTTCTGAAAAGAACCTGAGTGATAACTCTATAGGAAGGTTTGCAGTGACACCATGTACATGTATAAGGTCTCTTGAAGAAGAGGTGTGGTTCTGAAAAGAATCTGAGTTATAACTTGATGTTCTTTTTTTAGAACCATACCTCTTCTTAAAGAGACCTTATACATGGTGTCACTGCAAAAGGGCGCAAATCCTCCAGATACTGTTCAAGAGTGTCTCACAAATTCAGAGGGCCTGACGATTCGATTCAAGCAGGACTTTTGAGAAAGGTCCTTTACTGTCTTCTTTTTGCTCATGAAATTATAAAAAAAAAAACTGTTGCAAACTGCTGCATTTTTTATGTAGATTGTACACATACTGTACATGTACATGTACATGTACATGTAACCCTACTGTACAGTACATGTAATGCATACATGTGCATCGTTCAAGTCTGGGTGTACAATGTACATGTACTGTACATGTACAGTACATTGTACAGTACACGTACACACATGTACAATGTACCATACATGTACTGGGAGTGGAAAGTTTGCAGTGCAAACATGTACCCGGTACACGTGTATGTGCAAGTCATCTCTTTTGAGATGGAGTATGGCTCTGAAAAGTGTTGGTGACACATGCACAGTACAATACATGTGCCACGTACCGGTACTGTGTACATGTTCATGACACACGCATTGTGTACAGTACATTGTACACGATTACACGGGCAAGTAGTCAAGACATTTCTTAATGTCTACATTAAAACTAAATGTATTTTTGTGTGTACATGTACCTGTTTGTACTACACTACATGTATGACGTATTTGTATACATGTACATGTACATGTATATGTGTACGTATACATTACATGCTCTCTGGCCCTGCACATCATACATGTACATGTACATGTACCTGTACGTACATGTACAAGCATAAACATGTACATGTACATGTACACATGTACATGTACTCATACAAAATAAGAAGTACACTGCAGTGTACCAGGTAGGCCCTATATGTAGTGTACGACGTGAACAGTACAATATACATCTAGACTATACATGTACACATGTACATGTACAATGTACATGTGTGTACATTTGTATACATGTGTATAGTTTAAGTGTATACTGTATTGTACTCCCATAGAGAAGGTTGCAGAGTCTCAGTCACTCAGTGTACATGTATGGGGTGTGCATGTCATGCACAAATGCACATAATTACTGGTACATGTATGTACTTTGAAGTTCTAAGTTTCCGTAACTACGGGGAAGTATAAAAGTATAATTGGCTAACCTACATGTACTTGATACACGTGTATGTAGGTTACACGTGTACATTGTGCAGTGTACACACATGGCAATGAACAGAACACAATTATAGCAGTAGTGCACATTGAACTGCGCAAAAATGTACATGCACATGTACAGTACATGTACTATTTATATATAGACATTTCTGCAGTCCTATCAAAAGTACATGTACACTGTACCCATGTACTGTACACTGTACCCATGTACTGTATGTACATTGTGCACAAGTTTGTACAAGATGTACAGTGTACATATACACGCTGCACAGGTACATATACACTGTACACACATCATGTTTATGTACATTTACTGCTATACATGTATGTAAATTATTCAAGTTCCCAATAACAACAAAGTCAACAAAGGGTACACACACTAGGTGACAGCCGTCTCCATTGAACAAAGAGCTCCATTGTTCCCAAGGCTTACCGATGGTGGAGTGAAACTGTCTATTGGTCAGGTCAATCATACTGACAAAACGTCCCACGATGGCGCTCTTCCCCACAAAGCTGTCCCCAACGACGATCACCTTGCAGAGCAAGTCGTACAGATGCCGACTGAGGCCGTCGTATCTCTCCATGATGAACACCTTCCCATGGTCTGCTCACGGCACACCGGGGAGGCACGTCCAATGACCTTCCTCGCTGGGAAAACAAGACCTTTCTGGAACAACTCTCCCCTAACTGGTCTAAAGCCTACAGAACCCCAGCTCTCTCCACACAGACCCAGTGTCAAATGCTACAACCTCATGCAGCCATTACTGCCATACCCAGGAATGGAATGTTCACCAACGGAGACCTTTCACTCTGTACAAGGCCGACAATACCACAGTGCAGCACAGCTGACTAGTCGGACTATGGAGGAGTCAGACAGGCAGTCAATGGAGTAAACACGGCCACACGTCCCACAAGATCAAAGGAACAAGCAGGTACACACACCGGTGTCTGAACTGAAGTGTACATGTAGGTGCATTCACAACCAACCAGCGATACTCTCCATTCTCAAAGCTTGAGTGCCGAGACCACTGTGAATGGGTGTCAATTTCAGAGGTCCATTCTTCTGCAGCGTTCTAAGCATTCAGGAGCCACAAGTTGACATTCCTAGCGTACGTGCAGCTCCTCGCAGGCATGCTCCTAGCACTCCAACCAGCTGACCACCACGAGTGAAATCTTGGAAGGAAGCACTCCAACCCGGCAGCAGATTGACACAGTGTGTCAGTGTGTCTGTGATGATTCCCACAGGGGGACAGGGCTGGCATTCAATGGGGGTACTGAGTACCCCAACTGAGGTTCAAAAGGGGGAGTGTGGGGTTGACCATGGAGCTGTGAGTGAAAAGATCACCTGTGGAGGCGATTCATAGAAAATCCTGTCTTCAGTGAGCATGACTCAAAGGATTATGCAAATTAGAACCCCACACAGCCTCCACTGGGCCTGGCCAGGCAAAAACTAATTTGCGGTTACTGTACCTGTTACTGTTGAGTTTATGAGTTCAAAAAGTACTTTTCTTAAAAAGGAAATATTCCTCACATGAATGTTCTCAAAGAGGGGAAAGTGACTTATCACTTTCAAACAAAATCAAGCCAAACTTTAAATAAGCACTGTACTCAAACAGATAGTCTCTAAAAACACAATTTGTTTAAACAAGTAAGAACCAAGTTTTACTATATTTTTAATAAATAAATTCAAATTCAATAAGAGATGATATTTTATTACAGAACTGCAGGGTTATTCCTTTTACCTGTCCGAATTATTCATGAAATTAATACATAAATATTTCATGAAGAATAAATCACACTACATGTACAGTATAAAAGTACTAACAAATTGATTGTTATCTGCAGATCTGTGAAAAAAAGGGGTACACATGACACATGTACTGTAGATGGTAAACAAAATAAGAAGGACCGTCAACAGTAAATTGATCCTTTCATCATATTCATGTACCACTATGCATTGCATGACATCCAGTACACGTCTGTACACATCTGTATGTACAATGTACATACGTGTACACATGTATGTGGACCAGGAAGAAACAGAGGTTCAACATACAATGTACATGTACATGTAATAATAATATTAAAACTAAACCTTGATACCGCCCACATACATGTATCTGCACAAGGACACCCAGGTGCACCTGAAACAACCCAAATTGGGGGAAAAAAACAGTAATAGACCGATTGCGTGACCAATGTTTACATGCCATCACGTGACTTATAGTGGGTATTTTTTCATCTTGTTTGGCGCAGAACAAGAGTGGAAATGAGCAAAGAAGACTACTGTATTGTCCCCATTCTTCTCTGTATGTTTGCATAGCTGCTCCGTGCCAAATGAGATGAATTAAATCACTAGGAATGTGCATGCACACTGAATCTGTTTGCACAACTATAAGAATGTAGACTCAGGACTTAACTCACACTAACGCCAAGACCCACTACTGTATCACATACTGTAAAGGCTAGAGGCCTGACGTTTTGATCCTAGCAGGACCTTTCAAAGGCGGAACACTCACTTTGATAACTCTTATGCAATTGAACAGATAAATCTCAGTCCCTTATCAACTGAATGAAACATTTCCAGGTAGACCTGAATAAGGTGAATACACTCTGTAGTTAGTGGGGCAAAAAAAAGTACATTTTGTACATGAACAGTTTACAATTGGGCCATTTCCACTGTCCCCCCCAAAACACGATTAAGTTTAACTCCACTTTTTGTGTGTGTGGGCACAGTACATGCGATTAATAGTCCCACTATTTGAATTGTGATTTAGACTCTGCTATTAGTGAGACTTTCCTAAATAATCCCATTTATTTGCCACGCGATGCGTGTGGAAACTGGAAACGTTCCGCTAAATCACACCGTTTTTAAAATGTTTATTTCTCAAATCCCACATTGCACCGCGCTTGTTCATGTCTGCCTGCGTGGACCACTCTCAGGGACACAAGCAGCACCATACGACCACAATCGCCAAACCACAATCAGCTCGCGATTTTTGCCATCGCAATTCCTTTGGCGTCTGTAGACGTGAGCGAAAAACAACAACAATGGTTTTTGAATCGCGATTCAAATGGCAATCATTTCCTCAGTGGGAAAGGACCTATAATTACACCGTGAACGAAGCAATGAGACATTCACAAAGCATACAGTACATGTATGCACAAGAGCTGCCTGCCTGTCATTACCGATGGTAGGGATGGTTGGGTTCTCAAAGACACCGTCCAAGAGTCTGGAGATGAGAGCCGTTTTGCCACACCAGGATTCGCCAACGACAATCACAGAGACCGGCCTGGCGTTGTACACGTACATGTGTGGCTGACTGGCTGCAGTCTGAACTACAGTAGATCACCATTGGACTCTGACTCTGCATCAATGGCTGCACAGTGCACTCACTTCTCCTTTCGTGTGAGGCAGCTAGGCGATGTCGCTCAGCCGCTGCAGCCAGCTCTCTGCGTGGAGGCTACCACATATAACGTTTTTGCGTCGAAGTGAATGTACATGTAATTCAATGAAGCACTGAGCACTTCTTCTCCTTCTTTCGTGTGAGGCAGCTAGGCGATGTCGCTCAGCCGCTGCAGCCAGCTCTCTGTGTCGGGACTCGGGTCATTCAGGTCAAGGTCATTGGGGGGGGGGTGGGGGAAGGTGGGGCACTCGTGGATGATGTGGTGGGCGGTCTGTTCCTCGACTCCGCATGGGCAGGCTGCTGATGAGTGCAGGCCCCAGCGGTGCATGGTCGCGTTGAAACGGCCGTAGCCGGTTAAGTGTTGACCAGTCCTTGCGAGGAAGGTCAGCGCCCGGTGGTAAACTCGTGTTTGGGCTGACTGAGACTGAGAGGGAGTCGGGGGGGGGGGGGGTCTCCTGCCAGCTGGTTCACTCACTTGATTCAGCTGTCTCCTCAGGATTGGTACGTGAATAAAGCTGACAGACTCTTGTCAACTAGTTAGACTAGCAGCTACAGTTCACAAGCATGTACAACATGTACATTGCGACCATAGCAACTCAGCTAATTGCCAAATTACAGGTTTCAATTGCCAATGCATACACTTAAAAAGTACAGTACATGTATGTCTAGTGACAAAACACAAGCAAGTTTCTTCAAATATTCAGCGTACAGTAAACTGTCGCTAAGCTTGCTACAAAGTAAAATGTGCCTGTGCACAGTGGCATGGATGTACTGTAATTATATTCCATTACATGTACAATCATGGAGCTCCATGGTACAATTTTGCTATGTAATCCATACCGGACCAGTGGGTTTACACATGATCACTGTTTACCAAACTATTTGTATTTGTTTCCCATTCTGAAAGTCCCTGAACTGCAATCAGTTCCTGTCTGTGCAATATATCAATAGTCACATGCTATTTGCAATTGCCGTCATGTGACTACCGTCGCTGTCATGTGACATGTATTGCAGTCAATTGCAACAGTGGGGGATTATCACAGTCTATAAATAGACTCGAGTCCAGACAAAGATTAATTTTGCAATTATTGCATACACAGCCATCCACAGCCCATATAATGTGTTTGCTGCCCTCTACTGAAAGAGCACACGCAAGCATGACTATTGAGTATTTGTTGAATACATGTATGAGTAATACATGTATGTAGTATGAACAATAACAATTTTGTATGTATGTATATTACAAAGGCAAATAATAACATACCGGTACTCATAGACATACTGTACATACATTGTATATACCGTACTTTGTGTACACATGTACATGTACATGTACATGTATACTGTACATGTACATGTACACGTACACATGTACATTGTAGTACAATTGTACTACACATGTACACATGTACATGTACATGTACAATTACGTGTACATGTACATGTAGAATGTACCGGTACATGAACGTTCACACATGTACATGTACCGGTACATGTACTGTACATGTACTGTACATGTATACAATGTATAATGTACACACACGTACATGTACATGTAAATTGGCTACTTTGCCAACAAAGTTTATACATGTAACCTAAATAAAAAACCACTTAGTCCAAAATACAACATGGAAGATAGACGGACAGGAACAAGCCCTTACCTATTGTGGAAACAAAATTGAACCGAAATTTGTCGTCGGCAAAACGCATGACGAGAGCGGACTTGCCCACCTCCGACTCCCCGACGAGGAGAAACTTGAGGATGAGATCAAACGCTCGCCCATAAAGCGAGCCTTGATTGTGACCAGTGTCGGACATGGTGGACGCAGGCCGACTGCTTGCCGAGTTTCTCGATACATTGGAACTGGCAGAACCCTTCTTCTTACACCGTTTCGACGGCATCTCTCCCTCTCAATCTTGGCAGTCAGCCGACGACTCTCCAGGCATTGCAAGAACTCCTCGCACCTCCAATAAGTGATTCCGTTGTCACTGACGCTGGTTCGAATCCAAACCACATCCGAGTGATATCTACGAGCGGCTGACGAAAAGATCTGCTTCGGACATCGGTTGAAGAAGTTAATTTCTACGTTTCAAAAACCTTGTCTGTTCTGTTTGAGGTCAATCCATATTCGATTATCGTGATATCACTTTAGAGGAACCATTGAAATTGGCAAAGGTGCTGGTTACAGGCACTCAGTGTTTCCACGTACATGTAGGCCACACTATAGGTCCTTAGCTGGTGTCTATAAACAGAAGGTCCCCATCCAGGTCACAAAGTGCTTGCCATTCCTGTACTCACTACTAGTACCCATGCTGTGACTTCTTATGTACATGCACCGTTAACAGACGTTGCAGGAAAGATCTGGCCATGTACATGGACTTGCAGATGTAGACACAAGTCTGTATAACGTACACTGTAGATGCTGAATCACTCCACACACACGGATATCTGACACTTTCATGACACACACACCATTGAAACTAAAAGTCCTTTCTAAGTAGACACAAACTGTACAGATATCAAGGAAACACCAGGTCTAAAAAAATGTACAGAAAATGCTGACCCTCTTCATGGCCTTGTTGAACGTGCAGTAATCTGGCTCGTGTAAAACACAGGCTATAACACGTACGCATACATGCAGTACAGTACCTCCACACTAGGCGTACTCCTATAAGGGAAATAGGGAAATATCCCCACGTCTTCCTGGTGACAGCCTGAGAGAGGAAATGACCGCTCAACTCTGAAAAGTTCACTGGTCTTGTGTATTCACACCCACCCCCACAAAACAACAAAACTGAACACGATCTTGTGCAATGCAAATGAATAATTATAGTACCCAGTTCTTTGAAGGTCATGTACAATGTAGGCCTAATACATGTACATTATGTATAATTGTTTCAATGCAGTACATGTAACATGTACATGTACATGTACACATACATACATGTACACATGTACATATAAAAACGTGTACATGTACATGTATGTACATAAGTCTATCACCTACATGTACACTATACATGTACATGTACATGTATATTGTTGAGTCTGAGTCATCTATGTTGAATCTCACAAGTCATCTACATGTACATGTACATGTACATCTACATTGAGTTGAGTATAAGTCACAAGTCATCTACAGGTGTACCGGTATGTTGAGTCTCACTCATGAGTCATCTACGCTGAGTCTAACTCACGAGTCATCTACGTTGAGTCTAACTCACGAGTCATCTACGTTGAGTCTAACTCACGAGTCATCTACGTTGAGTCTAACTCACGAGTCAACTACGTTGAGTCTAACTGACGAGTCATCTACATTGAGTCTAACTCACGAGTCATCTACGTAGAGTCTAACTCACGAGTCATCTACGCTGAGTCTAACTGACGAGTCATCTACATTGAGTCTAACTCACGAGTCATCTACGTAGAGTCTAACTCACGAGTCATCTCCATTGAGTCTAACTGACGAGTCATCTCCATTGAGTCTAACTCACGAGTCAACTACGTTGAGTCTAACTCACGAGTCATCTATGTTGAGTCTAACTCAAGAGTCATCTACGTTGAGTCTACCTCACAAGTCATCTACGTTGAGTCTAACTCACGAGTCATCTACGTTGAGTCTAACTCACGAGTCATCTACGTTGAGTCTAACTCACGAGTCAACTACGTTGAGTCTAACTCACGAGTCATCTACATTGAGTCTAACTCACGAGTCATCTACGTTGAGTCTACCTCACGAATCATCTACGCTGAGTCTAACTCACGAGACATCTACGTTGAGTCTAACTCACGAGTCAACTACGTTGAGTCTAACTCACGAGTCATCTACATTGAGTCTAACTCACAAGTCATCTACGTTGAGTCTAACTCACGAGTCATCTACGCTGAGTCTACAGTAACTCACAAGTCATCGATACATGGTTTTAAATGTTATTGCTACATGTACAGTCAGTGTAGCCCACATTTTCCCTCGATGTTTGAATGGCTGCTGACTGCTGTTCTTTCGTGCCAAGTAAAGTTGAATCCTGATGTACATGTACTGTGCATGTCATACACGTACACGTGTACTTTACATGTACATGTACAGTACATGTCATACGTGTACTGTACTTACATATACATGTCATACATGTACATGTACAAACTCAGGTCAGAGTTCAGCACTGCTGGCAGCACATGCTTGTTCCGTACACCTCACTTCAAGTGATTTTGGTTTCAACAACGGAATCCCCTGTTAGCGGAAACCTAAACTCAGTCGGGATTCAGGAAGAGAACGAGGAAGTTTGAAGTGAAAAAAAAAACCCAAGGGGGAAGAGAAACACTAAACTAGTTTCAGTGTATCTTTTATTCTGAGTCTCTGTCAGGACTTTGAAGTGTTGTCCAAATACACTGTACCCTAAACAGAGTATACAGTCTACAGGCAGACAAATACACTCTGTACATGTATACATACATGTTATTGTAGCTGCCAACCTATAAAGGAAATTAGGAATACTTCTACTAAAAAAGAGGAATCACAGAGCAAACTACATGTACACTGTACATAGGAATACATGTATATTTCCAAGCCAAAAATCAGAATCTGTTGTCAAGAGCTTGTAAAAAGTGATAATTTGTTACCAAAAAAGAGGAATGATTCCAGCCAGCTACACGTACATGTATGTGTATACAGTAAATGTCGCTACCGGTATAACAAACATCCTTGGATCCATGAAAATTGTTCCGCATACAACCGTAGCAGCCGTTCGTTATAGCAGTTGCAGCCGCATATCCACAGACATACATACATGTACAATACAATACATGTACATGTACATGTACATGTACAAAGTACATGTACAGTATACATATGTACATGTACATGTACATGTACATGTACTTACCTATACATACAGTAACATGTACATGTACATGTACAGGTACTGTACATGTGTATGTCTGTGCCCCAGACTGGCAAAATCCAAGATGGCATCCGCGCATTAGAAGTGCACCCTCTTGTGATGAGTTATTTCACATCGTATATATCCATAAATGTTTCTTTTGCAAAATGAACAGTAAATCTATGAGGCATAAATCAATTGCTAAAGTACATGTAACTTTCAAGTATTTCAAGATGTGATTTAGACTTGGGTCAGTTCCGTGGGCGGTGTACTCTTTTGCAATAGCTCCCTCTGTTGACGGGTTAGGGTAAGGCAGACAGGGAGGAAATTAATAGTACTCTGCCCAAAACATCCTGCCAAAAACTGGCAATGGAATAGTTCCACCGGAAACAGTAAACTAAACACTTGAAGGCTGTACAGGGTCTGTATGGAATTTGGACGATCTGTAAGGCACACGCACAGATTGTGTAATAGGTCGGTTGCACCGGCGGCCATCTTTGGGGCCTAGTCTTTGTTCCTCTTGGATAGGCAAGAGTGCACTCTTTGTACCTGCATTGTCACTGAATAATAACACTAGAAGGTCCCAAAGATGGCTGCCGGTGCAAACGATCTTTACAAGGGCAAACAAAAAAAGTTCTACTTCTGATTACATGGCATTTCAAAATAGGGTAGGTACATGAAAGTGGACCCCCACTGGCTGCACTGGTGGGAACTGGGATGTGAACCCTTGACACATTTTGTCCACTCACAGCATTGAATATTTAGTATTAAAATTAACTGTTGTTAACTGCTCACTGACTAAAATGCCGTGCAATACAAGAATCTCAAAAGTTAGAGGGCCTGACGTTTCGATCCTAGCAGGACCTTTCTATGAGAAAGGTCCTGCTAGGATCGAAACGTTGAATTTGTCACCACTTGGCCTGTGGTGGTAAGAAGACCATACCATTACTGTATACATTGTACAGTACATGTAGGCCTACTGACTGTACATGTACATGTACATGTACTGATATTTCCATGCTCATGTACATGTACATGTAGTGATGTACAGTGCGAGTATGCAATCAGTCATCAAACCCGGCTCTTCATCCGATCATACTATTACTTTCTTCTAATTCGAAGGGGATATCATAGTGACAGTTTGCATTGCCAAAATACTTGGAAGGACTTCAACTTCGGAAACTTTCAGTTGCAGAGGAGAAACTGGGGACTTTCCCTCCATTTCCCATGGAAATCTACTGTACATGTACACATGTACACTCAAATGGGCCCCATAGACAAAATACAGGCATACATGAATACATGTACAGTTGTATACAATGTGTTGACCTGACAATGGAATTCCTAAAGAATTCACCAATTGTCACAGTTGCCATTATATAAAGTACTGTATATCCTGTAAACATGCTTCATTATACTGCAAACACAATAACACAAATGTATGTGTAACTACATGTACATGCACATTTACACAGTACTTCCATAATATATGTACATGTACAATGTACATGTACATGCGTATACACGATGTACAATACATGTACATGTACATGTAGTGTGAAAAGTCACAGTTGTATTGTGTATGTTACACTGTAAACCGGTACCTAGTGTCATGTGTGCAAGGCAAAATATTGCACAGCAACAAAAAATCCCCACACTAATTCAATGAAACATACATGGTGTATTTTAACTTGAATAATTATATGGGAATGATGGGAGGGTGCTCAGAGTGTCATTGACAAGCCTATTAAAATATGGGACTGGACTGTCTCTGAGAAGAATAGCACACACATACAGTAGGCCTATAGATGAACACAATGTATGTAGTTATGTACTTGGTCCATTTGTAATTGGTCACTCATTTGTATTTGATTCACAGCAGTTACTGCACTGAATTACACTTCATATCAATTGGCTGACCAAGGTCCTCCTCAACTCTGTGGATGGTATACTTTGACAGTATGTACTGTAATACATGTACAGTATGTAGAGTTGTAGACAGCTCTCTACAATATATCACTCTTCTTGGGCCCCAAAATGCAGTATGTACAGCACAAATATGTAGATCTACATGTATGTATGTAGATAATACAATGTACATACGTGTACATGTATAATGTACAGTACTAGTGTGTAGAGTAAATGCACTAAATGTATAAACTGTACATGTACTGGGGTGGATTTCACAAAGCCTTACGATGCATCGTAACTCAACTTACGATGGATAACCCATCATGCACATTGTGATAGGCCGTATGGTTTCAGTGCATCGCTCACCGGCTTGCGATTGATCGTAAGTTACGATGAGTTTGGTGAAATCATAGAGCAAGGTTCTACGGTGAAATCAACTACTGCACTTGTAATGTTGTATGATGAACAGTACTGCAAACACACATACAGATGAACTGTACATTGTACACATGTAATTATACAGTATGGTGTGTACACATAATTTTGGAGAAAGTAGAAACTCGAAACGACTCTGAAACAATTTGCCACTGGAGGGGAAAATAGATGCAGGTTTCCTATTTATTTCAGAAATGTCTTCCAACAAAATTTACAGTACGCTAGTTCAGTGAGCAAATTCGCAAAAACAAAGCACTTCCTCATGTCATTGAAATGCTCGACGCACTTACCGATTGTTGAAATGTAAGTGGTTTTAAACTCGTCATTGATAAACCTAAGCAGGATGCAAGTTTTCCCCACACCAGAGTCGCCAATTTGAATCAACTGGAAGAGCCAGTCAAACATTCGCCCCGACATTATTACCGGGGCAAGGGCAGCAATGGAACCGGTTATTACACTTTCAGATCGTGGACGGACAGTCGGACACAAAATAGAAAAGTCAACACGCCGCGGTTGCCAAAAGTTCAATTTCTTTCCCCAGTTACCAATGAGGTAACAAGTGCTGTACAGTACATGTACACATGCAGCTTGTGATATGTGTGAAAAGTAAAGGAAATACAACCAACATGGTTTCCAGTTTCAATCAGTTACTACACATATTGTCTTTGGTATATTTTTGCCCGAGTGAAAGGAAAAGCAGACTGCATGGTGTTGACTGTGAGATTTGTTGCCGCGCTGTACAGTACATGCACAGCGCTTAAGGAGAGCATCATTGGGCTGGGTATTATCTGCACTAGCAATGCACAATGGCGTACTGTGGTACTGTGGTTCAATGTGCAACTCAAGTCGTGAGGCGGTACCTTTGGCAAACTACATGCACATGCACAAGTACCGGCTGCCGTACAACGCCTGCATGTAAAATGCTGCAGCACAAACTTAGACTATGGCCATCACCGCCATGCAAATGAGGCTCAAGTGCTTTGACTGAACCCAGTCACACGTTCCTTGCTCATGTTTGCTCAGTTTTTATTCAGATTAACTACTGTGTCTGTCCTGTGTGTTCTCTTATCTTCGCAGCGCAATACAAAGTCCCTGATTCACTGACTGGTACGAACCCACGGTGGGGGAATGACTGATCCGAATTTATCACATCACAATTTTTAGGAAGGTCTCGGTCTGAACTTTTGAGGTTTACAATTAATTTTTATGAAATAAGGAAGTGATGTCAAAGATCTAAATAAGGTACTCTCTATATGTGTTGCATAGTATAGTATGTGAATGTCTAATAGAGATTTTACAAAGATTAAAACTGATATATATATACAAAAATGTTGCAAACTGCTTACTGACTAAAATTACCAAAATGCAAATCTAAAAATTTAGTGGGCCTGACGTTTCGATCCTAGCAGGACCTTTCTCAAAGGAAGAGGGATTAAAACTATTGTAATGCAAACTGTTGCAAACTGCTTACTGACTAAAAATTAATGACTAAAAAGCGATTATCAAAAATTAAGAGGGCCTGACGTTTCAATTAGGAGGGCCTGACGTTTCAATCCTAGCAGGATTGATTAGGATTGTGTTTCAATCCTGCCTTTGAGAAAAGGTCCAGCTACGATCGAAACGTCAGGCCCTCCTAATTTTGGATAGATTAAAACTAAGGATTTTATCATATGTATGATACACATAGTGTACATGTGCCGTGTGCGTACATTGTGCCTTGAATGGGCAATTTTCTCATGGGATAGTGAGATATTGATTGAAGAAACAGTATTGGAATATTGACCACAGGGCAGCACGAGTAGCTTGGGATATTTAATTCAGTCGTCGGGGTATGAATTCACACCATTTGCGTGCACTGACCACTGACCCAAATTTCTGATACTTAGAGCATGTACTGTATTCAAGGAAGGGCACTACATTACATGTACATGTACAATTGTACATGTACATCAAGTACCCAATTTCTGGACGTTCCAAATAAAAAAAAATACTTACTCATCAGGAAGCTAGTAAAAGTATCAGAAATTCTGTGCATTTGTAGCGCACGGAAAGGTACCATTTTCGGTAAGAGGAATTTCCAAGTGAATTCCAACGATTTCCACATTAATTCAAATACAAATACCGCCCTCTATGTCTGAAACTAGTTAGTACAACTGTTTCCTAAGGACGTGGTTGACGGATTGAGCCAAAACTTACACAGACCTGTCATTTCATGTGCAGGCTGGGTAGCCTGGATTAGTGGAATATGATACGATTCTTCGACCTTCGCAAATGATGTACCCAACATAGGTTTGGGTTAAACAGCGCATGTCGGTCAAAGATTACGTAAGGGAATGTGGCGTACTGTCTTACCAATGGAGGGCACAAAGGCAGAGGAGAAAGCGTCCCTGGAAAGCCTCATCAACAAAGAGGACTTGCCCACTGAGGAGTCGCCCGTCAACAGAACTTTGAATGTCAGGTCAAAGTTCAAGCTGTCACTCTCAAACATATTCACATCTGCGGGCCCTTTGCCCAGAAACCACTGAAAAAGGCGTCGCCGAACGAATCTTTGGGTTGACGAGTGGAGAACTGGTTGAGACCCGTACAGGGTACCAGTGGAGGATACACAGGGTACCAGTGAAGGATCAGCAGGGAACCGATGAAGGATCAACAGGGTACCAGTGGAAGATCAATAGGGTACCAGTGGAGGATCAAAAGGGTACCAGTGGAGGATCAACAGGGTACCAGTGGAGGATCAAAAGGGTACCAGTGGAGGATCAACAGGGTACCAGTGGAGGATCAAAAGGGTACCGATGAAGGATCAACAGGGTACCAGTGGATGATCAACAGGGTACCGGTGGAGGATCAATAGGGTACCGATGAAGGATCAACAGGGTTCCAGTGGAGGATCAACAGGGTACCAGTGGTCAGTGGAGGATCAAAAGGGTACCAGTGGAGGATCAATAGGGTACCGATGAATGATCAACAGGGTACCAGTGGAGGATCAACAGGGTACAAGTGGAGGATCAAAAGGGTACCGATGAAGGATCAACAGGGTACCAGTGGAGGATCAACAGGGTACCACTGGAGGATCAACAGGGTACCAGTGGAGGATCAACAGGGTACCAGTGGAGGATCAAAAGGGTACCGATGAAGGATCAACAGGGTACCAGTGGAGGATCAACAGGGTACCAGTGGAGGATCAACAGGGTACCAGTGGAGGATCAACAGGGTACCGATGAAGGATCAACAGGGTACCAGTCGAGGTTCGAAAGGGTACCGATGAAGGATCAACAGGGTACCAGTCGAGGATCAATAGGGTACCAGTCGAGGATCAATAGGGTACCGGCCTACCAGGGTGGTGGCATCAACATTGCCGATGATTAATTGCAGCACAACAACAATTCAGACTTCATCTGAGTACAGTACAGTAGTTCACATGCTCGTGTGTCCGTGTACACATCCGGTGGATCACCAGTTTGGCAAAGAAAGCACACTGGTCTGTTATCTGTACATGCATGGAAATCTGTAAATCCTCCAATCTGCACGCTGTTATACAGCAAAGCCAGGTACCGGTACTGTAGTATGGTACATGTACAATTGTACATGTCCCACAGTGACAAGGAAACTGCTGTGCCTAAACTGACCTTCATTCAGTCTAATCAAAGATTGCACAGTGCCCGGGAAACTGCGGACTTGTCTCAGATCAAAGTCTTGTGGCAGTCTATATTTAGGTGGGTTTTTTTTCTCCCTTTACATCAACCACAAATTAATATTACCTGTACTCATGTGTACACTGCTGCACAAGTCACCTGGATTTTAAATTTGTCCTCCAGTAAAAATGACTGCTCCAATTACATCATTTGGAGTTTTAAAAAAACAATGACAATGACTAATGCCCTGGTCAATATTGCTGATTGACATACATGTACATGTAGTTTTATTACCCTCACAAAATGGCAAGCTACAGAATAATTATGCCATGCACATGTACCATGTGTACTGTACATGTACACAATGAATAGTACTACATGTTATTGTACATGTATGTATAAAGATATTAAAATTTTGTACAGTAATTGCCAATGGCAAACATGTACATTGTACATGTGCATAATTACTATATACATGTATACGTACATACGTACATTGTACAGTAATCAAACTAAATGTAATCATACACGTCATTACTCATTAGTACATGTATGTGTACATTAATCACTGAACATGCGCACCCATGTAAATTATAAAGGTACATGTAAAGGTACATATGGATATATGAATATGAAGTGCAGATCAAAAAGGCAGACTTCGGTATTGACCAAGTTAATGAGGAAGTCACACATTTTAAAATGGTTCCTTTGTTGCAGATTAACATACTGTACATGTGCATGTACAGGTACTGTACGTACAAGTATGCAGATATGCACTGTAGAAACTGTAGTACAGTACATTTAGAACTCCAAGGGAAACAAACAATGATCAACATTATCATCATTTCATACCAGCACATTAGAGGAATGCAGGGGATTATTTTGAACAATTTGGGACAAATGGCAAAGGAAACTTTGACTGGGCCGGGACTTCAACACAAGACCTCAGGATTAACGTACTGTACCACTGCTCTTCCATCTGAGCTATCCAGCCCAGCCTTCCTAAATAATAGTCAACTAGTTTTTTTTATGCAGCACTTACAAATGTTATGGAACTGGTCTACAGCTTAACACATATGGAGAGTTGGAGACTGTAACTGCACACCACTGCACACATTGGACTCTCTTCATTGGCACAGACAAACCTGATTCAATGAGGATTTACCCTGCTCAACCTGATAAATATTGAGACTGAGTGCTCAGTGATTTGACCGATTCCTGATGAAAAATGTGGTACCCGCCGCTATGTACATTATTCAAATCCGCCACACAACCTCAACTAGCTTGGTGGTGACGGATGGCCAAGTGGTTAAGACGTCTGCACTAATGTAGAAAGCGTGAGTCGCGGGTTCAAATTCCGCCCAAGCCGCCTGAAATGTTTTCATCAGGCATCGGGCAACGCACTGAGCACTCGGTGCTTATTATGTCGAACAGTGCAAACCCCTCATTGGATTACATTCTCCTCAACACAAACACCATGTTCTACATCTATGACAGACAATATGACATGTTGGTGACTTTTGTTAGGCTAGACTGGCTGCTGGCATGTTGCTGAATGCTAATGGTGTGGAGCAGACAGTACCCCCCTCCTTCCCTTTCCTTCCCTCCTCCAATTGCCTGACCTTGACAGGTCAACTCCAGCCTCCAGGGACAATCCAAGCACAGTATGTATGCATGTACACTATGTAAACAAGGCTGGCACTATTTGCATTTACATGTACACACAGTAGAATCGTCATAAATCTCGTATTATGTCTATGATGGACCTGTGCATTTTTTTTACTTTATGCAAAATCGCCCAAAACAAGGCTGAAAAGCCAGCCACTCAAGTTTAAGGGCTAGGGAAAGAAGGAGAGATAGAGAGGGACTCAAGAAGGCTGGAGATAGGAATTAGTTCAATTAACATTCCTTTTAAAAAGGGCAAGATCATACATGTAGCCTGGGGGAAGTTCTTAATCGTAAAGTTCTTAATCGTAATTTTTCGTAACTATAATACATACATGTAGGTAGAAATTTGTACATGGTAGGATATCAAATACTACCATGTACAGTACCGGTAATATTACTTTTTGTTTTACTTGACTTTTCTGGAGGGGTACAGGAGGATATCTTCCCCATACATTTGTAGCCTGCCCCATACACGCTCCAAAAAGGGACAGTGTCCCCAATCCGCTGCCCAATCCTGACCTCTTATACGACCTTAGCACTTAAGCACCTTACCCGTGCGTACAGTGTGGACAGGTGTACGACTGTACATGGGTGTACCAGTGTGTCCTCCTAAGCATAGATGTATTCAACTGTGAGGCACCCACCTCAATGTTTGATGGATCATCCCAGGTGTTCGTCTCCAAAACTTGCCGCCTCAGAAAAGGTCGTGCATGGCTAGGATTGAAACGTCAGGCCTTCCTAATTTCTTTGCTATAATCTTTGCTTTTTGGTCATTTTAGTCAGTAGTTTGCAACATTTTTGTCATTACTCAAGTTAATTAGGTGCTCCTTTGAAGCATAATTTCCTGGTTTTAATAAACATTACGGAACAGAAATATACACATCATACATCACAAATGACTGACACAAAGGATGCTACAATCAGCAGCAAGTTTAATAACAGAAATCCGTATTTCTCTGTGTTCAGTCGTATGGGGAGGAGTTTCAATCACCATGGCATCACATCATGGCAGACTGGTCACAGGTACTGGCTGTTCAAGCCAGATCCCTTTCCAATGAAAAAAAAAGAGCTTAGTCATATTGCTTCGTGTCATATCATAGTCAGTATGGCATTGGTAGACAGTAGCCGATGCTAGGCATGGAATACATATCAAAAACAACAGACAGTTTGTTCAATTATCTCTAATTTAAAATGCCAGAGAGGCAGAAATGGATGATAGTATCACAATAACCGTTGCTGACTAGAATCCAAATGTCTGCATGAGTCATAGGCTCCGTTGTTAAGTTAGGACTATACATGTACATGTAGGCCTACCTATTCGATCATTCTGTGTTAGTTCCAAAACAAATACAGCTAATTAAAACAAATGAAATTGTAACCTGTTCAAAAATTGGCAAAGCAAACTTTGACTGGACCACGACTTGAACTTGAGACCTCTGGATTTACGTACCAGTGCTCTTCCATCTGAGCTATCCATCCCTTAGATGGTGGCCTTCCCTAATAGTCAACTAGTCTTTGCAGGGGTGGGGGCACCAGTCAGAAGCAATTCAACCATTAACTCACTGTATCACTCCATAGATCACACCCCCGCTTTCATTCAGACGCAAACAAACAATGGTTGTAAAACCTGGCTACAGCAGCCCGGGGATCACACAAAGTGTGAAATTGTAGCCTGTCTACTGTTTAAGTAAGTTTAAGATTGAATGACTCAACAATGTCAGACATGTTCTAGAGGGGCCCCAATGCTTTCATCCCAGCAGAAACCTTCTAGAGACGGGGTAGACTCTGCTTCTGAGAAACCATCTTTGCTGGATCCAAATCAAATGTCAGACTCAGAGCTTCCAAGCCCGCAGGAACGGGGAGGTCCTTCTGGGGGGGGGGGGGGGACTGCATGCAGCACCCCCAACTTTTATGATGACGGGGTGATGGAATATGCTACAGCACACCCTGTTTATAACAGACATTACAGCCCACCGTGTCATGAGAATCTGTCTTACAAATCCCAGCACCCCACCGTTCAGTGATGGAAATAAGCAGAAATAATTGATTAGCAAAAAATGCTAATCAAATTGTAATTTGATTAGCAATATGGTAAAAATGACTAGCAAAAATAAATGCAACAATAAGTGGTGTATGGATGTTTCTTTCTTTGACAGACGGGATGCATGCTGGCAGCTGGTGCAATCACTGTCCCACCATGTTTGATGCAGTTGTCTCTTTTCAGGCTGTACCTGCTGATTCCTAGAAAAAAACGTTGGAATAATTTTTGACCGCTTTGATTTTTCCTCGTGCGATCTGCAAAGATCACATCAAAATTGCACAGGGCACCAAGGTCTGTGGCATCAAAACTAGGCCAATGAAAAGGCCTAACCTTTATTTTACATGTCGCCTTCCTTAGTAAGTTGTCTACTGAAAAAACAATCTTGATAGTTATTTTAATTGGCCGCCTCAAATTAAATTTTGTTTTTAAGGGTAGAAAGATGGGTGCACCTAGGCTTGGGTGGTTTGGGAAAAATCAAAACCGAAAAAATCGCCGGACCCTCGACTCGGTGAAACCGTAAAACTTGTTTTTTCAATGGAAAACAAAATAAAAGAAAGAAAAGTACAGAAAAAAACCCACACAATTCCAATGATAAAGAAAGAACCCCACTATTATCCCAATCCATGTTTTGTTTCGGTACTAAAATAAATTATACTTTTTTGTAGCGTACCGTCTCGCTATACTTCTGCAAGTTCCGATCAGGCTTGAGTAGCGCAGCGTACTCGTGCAGCCATGCGGCCGGCTGTGCACGTGCACTGTGCAGTATACATGTACATGTATGTGTGTACATGTGTACAGTGTGTGCAAAGACGTGTTGTGTCATGTCACATTGCGGGGCGTAGGCTGGTTTCGGCCCTACTGGTCCTGTAGTGTCGCTATGGCGTTACCTAGAGGCAGAAACCATACCTAGACTTGCCAACAATGCTAACGTCGTGCGCTACTTTCATCGTTTGTCTCCGAATGTTGTTTCCGCGTAATTCAATATTATTCCCTTCGTCATTAATTTTGAAAGTGGTATGGATAGAAAGAAGAGAATACAGGCTTCAATTTAAGGGTAAAATTGACAGATTTGGACGATGTTTATAGGGTAGGCGCTTGGCGGTCGAAAGACCTGTGTGTATACGGATCTACGGAAAGTGACTATAGCCGCTTATGAAAAGCCGATGGGGAGTCTGGCCGCCGCCGCACTTGCACTATCAACATCAATGTACAGTACATGTCCTGTACACGTGTACATGTACATGTACAGTGTGCATGTACAGTGTACGTACATGTTATGTACGTGTACATGCACACGTACAGTGCAAGGGTACGTTCAACGCATGATGGTCTTACGATGGATTTTGATTCGCACAAAATGCGAACCGTTTTCTAAATTGTCTCGCATTTCGTGGAAAATGTATCGCATTTTGCGATGCGAATCCAGCTATTTCCATCACTGCCGTTGTCCTGAGAGCTTCTGAGTTCTGAATTGTCTGAGATTACAAAAACTTGAACTGCGGGGGAGCAGGTTTTACTAGTGTACGCTGGATGTACTGATGCTGGCTTTGAAGTGTGCAACTTGCTTAACTTATCTTAACAAATATCAACGCAAGATTACAAGAGTTAGACCCACACAAATCTGAAAGTTAGAGGGCCCGGCGAAGGCTTTGCCTATGAGAAAGGATCTGCTAGGATCGAAATGTCAGGCCCTCTAACTTTTGAGATTGATGTATTGCAGGTCGTTTTAGTCAGTGAGCAGTTTGCAACAGTTTTTGTATTAACTTCAAACACACACAGCGTTAGTGTTCATCCTTTGTAGATTCTGACTTTTCTTTTGCCAATTTAATACATCATGATCACCCTGATTAAGGCAGTCATTAAGATTAGATGATGCAAACGAATTTGTCATTGACTTAAGTTGCTCTGCTTAGTGCTATGGCCTATGCTATAAAGAACTTGAGAAGAATTGATGTACAGTTGAGTTAGGTACTTGATGTATCAATCATGTACTGATGTAGTGACTAGTGACTAGTCGTCTAGACTAGTGTACAAAATGCAAATCGATGATATTGCCTCGAGTAGATAGAAAAGGACAATAGATAATGTGTAGGCCTACACTTACAAGTACATGTACACGATTAAGACTCATTTGCGTTACTTGCAATGGGGAGTAGACAGAGGCTAGGGTAGGGTAGTTACAATAGTCAATACATACACCGTTACAAGATACGCTTGCGTACAAGATAAGCAATTGTTCGCAGTATGAATGAAGCATCACGAGTTACACGGGACGGCAGGCAGAGAGCCAGAACGGTTTCGATTCCAACCGTTACGCAATACTCACCTATCGTCGAGATAAACGTCGTGTTGAATGTGTCGTCTGAAAATCTGAACAGAATACACGTCTTGCCGACCCCGGAGTCGCCGATCAGTAGTAACTTGAAGAGCAAATCGTAGGTCTTTTTCGCCATTGTTGTGTGTACGTTGGAGTCGCTGAATGTATGCCAAGTATGTCCAGCCCCAAAAATGGCCGCCGGAGGTTACCCAAGTCTTGTTTTCGAGCGAGTCGATTCCGGGTTTTTTTCTCTACAACGGATTCGACGGCTTCAGAAGATCACTGGAGGGACAGCATTTGCTTCTTATTTATTTTTGTCGATTTGATGTTTCATTCGAATGTGAATATCCGGGCAAAATAGGACCCAACCGACGGCAGATTAGATTCGGTGCTGATGCATTGTGGGATATGTCAATATGATAAGGGTTTTGTGGTAGTTGACCTTTCAACCGTGAGTCATGCCTGGTCACGGCTGATGTTTATTCATGAGGTGTCTGGTAGGGCTGGGTGGGAACTAACAGGGGGCGGTGCTTAATACATTTTCGGTGGGGGGGGGGAATCATTGCCGATAGTGTGTTGTTTGAGAATTCTTTTATTAGCACAAGTTTAGCTTGTTTTATTGAAAATAAATGTTCGACCGAAATTACCATAGGGAAGATAGTTGAAATGGTTAAATACGACAATTTGAAAAAAATAATGAATTATTAAAGAAATACTGGTAGAAACAAAAAATATTCTGAAGTGAAAAGATTTTTCCTTTTTTCAGGCCTAACTTTTAATGAAATGAAAAACAAAATGAAACTCACAAACACTTCTTTTACCCTTCATCACGGCTTTATTATCGCTTTTTTTGAAAATACTTACTAGCAAAATTTATTTGTTGGGTTTAGGGTCAGTGGTCACACGTTTAAATTGATAGAAAAGAAGAATTGATTGTAAAGATAAACAGTTTACAATTTCCTCAGTTTTTCAAGTTCAAACCTTAAAAACATTATTTTGTTTATAATGGTGTTTGTGTCACGGAGAATGTAATTCAATGAAGGTTTGCCCTACTCGGCAAAGAAAGCACTGAGTGCTCAGTGCTTTGCCCGATTGCCTGCTGAACAAAATTCAGGCAGCTCAGGAGGGATTTGAACCTGCAACTTTGGCTTTCTAGTGCAGACGTCTTAACCACTTGACCACCAAGCTGAGGTCATGGTGCAGATTCGAGTATGTAGGGAAAACCCTAATTGAAATACCAGTATTTGTTTTAAAAAATGAACAAGTAAGTTTTCATCAATTAATTTAAGTGATCTATCTAGTCAGATGTTCATTGATCTTCAATCATTTATATTATTTTCCCCTGAATATTTGTTCCAGGTGAAATATTCCAGTAATTCGACACAAGATTGTTTCAGATGTCTGTGATGCAGAAACGCTTTCTGATGAGAAAAAATTCCTATTCCCAAGTCGCCCTGAACAAATATGGGTTTCAAATGAATTGATTGCAATTTTCTGCTCTTGAAGGCAAGCTTCTTATAGTCCATTCAAATATAAGTTCTTTGACCAATCTTTTTTTCTGCCACTTGTTCAAGGTATTCCTTCCAAGAACTGGTGATAAGGTACGGTACTTGCAGATGTGTGCAAACAAACATTTGAATATCAATGCGCTGTCCATGAAAAAAAACCCCACCAACCCCAAAACAATGGAATGGGATTTTTCAGCAAGTACATGGTTCAGTTAATACTGCAAACAATTCTGTGAAAACAGATTGTTGGGTAAAACTGGGTTTTCCCAGAGTGACGTGTCTTCCAAAGTCTAGGAATTATGTTTTACAAAATGCATATAAAACAAGTGATCACATCCTTTCACACAGAAAAAAAGTTTCCATTAAAATTGGTTGCATGAGCATATTGTATGGCGCTTGATTTCAAGTTATTAATAGTTCCATCCATCCATAGTTCCAAAGCATATTATAGTGGAAACATTTCAGATAAGCAGTCCTAGTACTATTCAATCTGTGCACAGTAAGCTCTATAGACGGACATTGATCACAGAGTTTCATTGACACAACCCTGCAATCATTGTATATAAACTCAATCTGCATAATGTACATGTAACTTTCCATGGAAAGGCCACTTCCATTTACCCACCTATTTACAGGACCTTCCTCAAAAGGTCCTGCTAGGATCGAAACATCAGGCCCTCCTAATTTCTGATATTCACATTTTGGTCGTTTGATAGTCAGTATTTTCTTTTTATTTTTGCATATCATCATTTGCAATTGAACCTTGATACTAAAACCAAAAAAAACGAGACAAAGACAAAACCGAAAAGATTCGCCACACAAACTTTTGTACAAATTCTTCATTATTATTTCTCGAGGTTTGCTGATGTCTCTCAGAAATGAGACTTGATCAGAACCCGCTGCGGATACACTGTGCGACACTGGCACCTCCCATGCATACATCACTACGTCTGCCTTAATGTTATACCACCGCTGTGTTACGGTCACAGTTGCTGGGTACACTCCTGATCTGTGACGTATGGAGACCCGTTGAAAGATTTGTAACTTACGCGACGATCTTTAAAGTTATCTCCAAATCAAATTACACAAGCATATCAGTTTTTGAGAGATATCTAATAAATAAAGATATTTCTACGGTAAATATCAATCCTTGCAAAGACTAGTTGACTATTTCACATCGCTCTTACCATCTGAGCTATCCAGTTCTTAGATGGCAGCCTTCACAAATAGTATTTGTGAAGGCTGCCATCTAAGGACTGGATAGCTCAGATGGTAAGCGCGAAGTGTGCACAAAACCAGAGGTCCTGGGTTCACATCCCAATCCAGTCAAAGTTTTCTTTGCCATTTTTCATATTTTTTCCCCTCAATATTTCTAAATAATTCGATAATAATTCGATAATTCTAAAGATATCATTAAATAAATTGAAAAATTTGTCGCATAAGTAAGTGTAAGTTATCAAAACGGCTCTCCATAGTGACGCCACGTCAAAGTTCAAAACCGGTCCCCTTCTCAATCTGACATCAGTTTCTCGCATACTGGTGAATATAAACTCACTATGATGGTGATGTTTCTGATTACATTGTCAGCACACCAGCTAACTTCCTTCTGGTTTTTGATTCTTCAATCTTTTCTCAATCAGTGAGTGTCTCATGTCTCTTTTCTATCGACAAGTAGGCGGCTTTGTGTTTAACTTTATACTTTACAATACCATATTTCATTGAAATCCCTATGAAGTACATGCAGGTGAGCTGGGATTGACAATGTAAGGTGACTAGCATCAGATCTTGGATTATTATGCCGATGGTTCTAATTTTATTTAAAGAGCGCCCTCTCTGCGTTGTGCATAAATGGATTCTGGAGCACATGCTCTTTTAAATGCTTGTCTCCTTTTTACACATTACAAGAGAATACACTAGTGAGACTGGAATTTCTAAACTGCTTTGGAAATTGGAAATTCAATACTGCGTCTGATTTTGGGATTTCAATACTGCTTTTAATTTGGGATTTCAAAAACTGCTTTTGTTTTCAGATTTGAAAACTGCTTTTGAATTTGGAAAATCAAAACTGCTTTTGATTTTGGGAATTGAAAACTGCTTTTGAATTTCGAAGTAAACTGCATCACTGCAAAGTTACCATCAAGCATCATATACAAAAGCCACGCCTTATAAGTGTATGACATACTTTGTTGATCACATATAAAATAAACCTTATATTAATTTATTATTACCCAACTCTGTGAATCAGAACAAAATACTGAATACAAAGACTCAAAATACTTGATCCCCCCAAAAAATGAAATCAAATAAAATTTAAGTTATTTACAAAATATGGCTATACTTATATACATGAAAGGCCAGCACACGAAAAAGCGTGTATTTACACTGAGTAGTCACACAATAATTTCTATGAGAGTGTTTCAAAATAGTCGAATAAAAACTATACAAATATGTACAATATACACAAGTTTATACACAAGTAGAACTTTTCCAGCTAAGAATTGATTAATATAAAATTGCATGCATAAACAATTTGTGGTGTCAGTCGATTACTTACTCCAGTGAAAACCCTTTTTTTAACTTAAACTTGAAGCTTATACTTCTGTTGAAAATATGACATCATTGGATTTTGTTTCTTAAAAAAAAAAACCCTTGGTTTCTTGTGTTCCTAACCCCTAAGCACCAAAGCATTGTTGTTTCAACAATACAATTCCATCCAAACTCAACAACCAAGATTGACTTAAATGGGTTTACGGGGGCACGCTACAGACGTGGAAAGTGGTTGGCACCGCCAAGGGGATGTTTTGTACAATATGTGAGACTACATGTATATGTTTAGTACCAGAAAGACGCAGTTCCTTGCGTCTTGCATTACTCAGAAAGTGCTGAAAGGATGTGATATCAGCCACTTTCTTTCCTGACTGTATTTTACTGAGGTACAAGGACAACTTCATACTAGGAATAGACTGGTGCCAAGCTGAGATTAGGGTCTTTTTGAAACCGGGGCTTGGGCTTTGTCAACGTCATCTTTCAGTTGAAAAAGACAACAACTTGTGTTCTTTCTTTGAAGTTGAAGTTTCTGTTTTTTTAGCGTTGAAGAGAACATCCGTTTCAAAAAGATTGTTTTACCCAGCGATGGATGGCAGAATGGACCAAGTGCCTGAGCCAGAGCCAGAGCCAGAGTCTGACCCTGAGCCTGAGTCAGAGCCTGAGCCTGAGCCAGAGCCTGAGCCTGACCCTGAGCCTGACCAGAGTCTAACCCTTAGCCTGAGTAAAAGCCTGAGCCTAAGCCTGAGTCAGAGCCTGAGCCTGACCCAGAGTCTGACCCTTAGCCTGAGTAAAAGCCTGAGCCTAAGCCTGAGTCAGAGCCTGAGCCTGACCCAGAGTCTGACCCTTAGCCTGAGTAAAAGCCTGAGCCTAAGCCTGAGTCAGAGCCTGAGCCTGACCCTGAGCCTGACCCAGAGTCTGACCCTTAGCCTGAGTAAAAGCCTGAGCCTAAGCCTGAGTCAGAGCCTGAGTCAGAGCCTGAGTCAGAGCCAGAACCTTAGCTGCGGTTTTAAAAAGTCCCTAGGTCTGCAAAAGTGTCTGGCACCATGACTCCTTTGTGCCATAACAATTCTGTGCTGAAGATTTTGTTCCGACTGAATGATCGTAAGCATGTGTACAGTCTACTCCTTGGACAAAAGCCATCGTCCCCCACACCAGGAAAAAAAAATAAAAAATTCTCCCTGCATTTCGCATACAAAAGTGTTGATGCATATTTGAAAACTAACTGATAAGACGTTACAATGGATATTGTTTTCAAAGTTTAAAAAAGCTGCTCCAATTAACACTACCGGAATAATAAATTGTCTTTGTTTATACACGTTTTAGGAATCCTCCGTAAAATGAACCATTCCTATTGGATTCGATTGTCAAGGCATGATTCTGTTGGCTGACAGCAATGGTTAATGTACACCTCCATACCTAAGGACAGAGAAGAAAAACACATTGAAAGTCTTAGACCAACTGCAAATAAATTGATTCAAAGAGTGTTATCGCCGCCGATAAGGTCTCTCCATTTATTGAGGATTCATCCGCTCTTTCGTGTGGTAATTTACATAGGGTCATAGTTCACCTATTTCCTGTCCAATCAGTAATTGGGGCACCCCCACCCATTACATAACCAGCCTTTTCCCGCGGTTGCCTCCCTGGCATTGTTCGGCATTCGTGATTTGAGCGTCCATCACTACGCACACGTTTCCAGGACAGTGTCCGGTGGCCGCTTTCCCTTTGTTATATTCGTCAACCCAGTAAACCCCAGAAAAAAGCCGACATCGATTACTGCAGAAAACCCCCGATATACCTCCTGTCTACCCGCTTCTTCATCGCGTGCCGTTGTGGCCAGTTTTCCCACAAACAATTGTGAGTGTATAAATTATATATTATGCAGTTGTATATTTATGGCCACCATCTAAGGGCTGGATAGCTCAGATGGAAGAGCACTGGTATGTTAATCCAGAGGTCTCGGGTTCAAGTCCCGGTCCAGTCAAAGTTTTCTTTGCCAATTGTATTTTTCACGGAAAATGAAACGAAAAAGCATTTCAAAGCATTGCGACAGATTGAACCATCTTTGCGGTCCCTCTGTGCGTGTTTAGATACTATCCCCAAACTGCAGTACTTAAAACAACCCTTTTGTGACAGGCAGACAGTGCAAAATGGACTTACTTTGCCGCCCAATTGGTTCTGACGGGCACCGTCTGTTGCCGGACACCAGTCGACCCGTTGAAATTCCCGCCGGGGATGGTGGTGGACCGTGGCTTGCCCCACGAGTTCAAATCTGTGGAGGAGAGGAACGATATAAACATTGTCCACAGTCAGACTGGCTTGTAAGTCAGTCTTTTGTGTTTCAGGAGACGGCATGGCAGCATGGCTGAGCTGATAGTGTACAAGCTCTGTAATCCTGATGCGTAATTTCTCCTTTGATGTATTGATCTGCACTGGGGAGACCAGAGGTGCCTCTCGCTGTCTTCCTGAATCCACTGAATCAACCATCACAACCCTTTCGGCAGGGTGGAAGCCTGCGCTGCACCTACATATCACAGATCACAGACGACCTCAACGCCATCGGCCTCCAACACGACCAGGCGGTTCGTGCTGCCCAGGATAGGGCTGGATGGCAATGGAGAATTTCTAACATTGCAAAAACCCGTGGTCACAACGTCTCGAGCCGAGTTTGGCCCGAGTAAGGTCAATAATATATATATATCTGTACCAGTGTGGAAATCTTAACCGAGTGAGTCTTTCCCTTAGTCTTGCAACTTATTTTAATTTTCAGTTTTCTTTTTCTTATCAAGTTACCAAACTCCATCGATTCGATGTTGCACACCAAGTCTTGCCTTAGGTGATACAATTTCTCAGCCATTCACTTTCGGTATATGGTACTTTTATCTTTTTTCATTGCTGCCAACAAATTTTTTTAGGACATTAGGAATACTTCTGCTAAAAAAGCGGAATCACAGAGCAAACTACAAAGGAATACATTTCCAAGCCAAAAATCGGAATCTGAAGAGCTGGTAAAAAGTTAAAAATGTTTACCCTAAAGGAGGAATGATTCCTCCAAAATAGGAATGGTTGGCAGCTATGTTAGATTTTCGGTATACCTTGACTGTAACTCCCTTCAACCACAGAAGGCAAAGGTTGTTAGAAGTCTCCCCACAAGGTTTTACAAATACAGCCAAGACTGCGCTGATGACGGACAAGGTTGAAAAGACATTGCGTCTATGGAGGCCATAGCCGCATAAAAGATTGTGAAGGTAGTGATCGTTGTTAAACGTTTGCAGTGACATCATGTACAGTTCCTCTTGTGGAATGGAGTGTGGCTCTGAAAAACCCCCGGTAACTCAACGTTTCGGGCAGTGTGTAAGTACTCTGTCTGTCATCAGTAGGATCACTACTCAATGCACAAGGTTGAAGACAGACTACTAATAATGGTTTCCGAGTTGCAAAATTCTTCTCTTGTTGACAACGTTTCTATAAAACAAGACTGGATCGGATTGATTGACTTACCGGAGATCCCCGATCCTTGTTTCTGATTGAACGATGGCATGTAACCCGCTCCGTAATTGCCATCTGCTTTAGCATTATATCTTGCACCTGAAATGAGAGAAGTCAAAACCCTTGAATACAAAAGGTAAAAATATTACAAACTGCATACTTAAATGGTTTGCATGGTGGAAATAGTACATGTAAGTGGAAGGTTTGCGGTGACACCATGTGGCACTTCTCTTTTGAGAAGGAGTGTGTGGCTCTGAAAAGAGCCGGTAACTCAGACTAGATAGGATTTGAAGGTTTGCCTGGTGGAAGTACCAAGTGGAAGGTTTGCGGTGACACCATGTAGCACTTCTCTTATGAGAAGGAGTGCGGCTCTGACAACATACTGTCCAAGATGAAAATCTAAAAAAATGTCAAACATTTTGGGCATCTGACCTTTCTGAAAGGCAGAAACTTCTGCAGGAGGCAGTTTAAAACATTCCAAAACAAGAACTAAATTAAACAAAACTGTTGCTAACTGCTCACTGAATAAAATGACGCACAATACATAAATCTCAAAAGTTAAAGGGCCTGACGTTTCGATCCTAGCAGGAAGGGCAATGCTTTGAGGAAGGTCATGCTAGGATCAAAATGTCAGGCCCTCTAACTTTTGAGATTCATAAAAAAAAAATTAAAATCAATAAATCTGGTAGACAATTTTTCTCTTAAGTCTCATTCAATTGTCTCTTTTTTCGGTCTGATCTCCTTACCAAGAATGTTGTTTGTGCGTGTGCTGTTTCCAGAGGGAGGAAGCTTGGCCAATTGCGGCATTCCATGCGATGATTCCTTCCTAGGACTCTTCATATTCAATCCTGAAAATAGTAGACACAACGGGAAAAAGGCTCCTGAAGCAAAACCAAAACCGGCATCTATCCCTCATGTGGCGAATTATTGAGCAACTTCAAGTGCCGGCAACTTGCAGATTTGGATTCAGCACCAACAAATTGACCCCGAAAAACCGAAAAACAGCAAAAAGCATTGGGTGGTCATACAATGCATATGTACATAGAAACCAAACAAGGAATACTGCTTTTGACCAGAAATGGGCAAAAATAGCAACACATCACAGTCATTGACAGTAAGGGGTGTCATTTGGTTTTTGCAGGGAAGACTTTTCAAGCTTATGCAGCTCTTTAAAACTGCCGAGTAGAAAAGGCTTCAAAATGGATCTTGTACATGTAGGTGCTTGATAATCACTGTGGGTTAGAGGGTTGGGTTAGGGGGTTGATGGTGGGAATGGTTTAACCCACCAGGCTTGTAAACTAGTCTTCCCCATGGAGCATCGATGGATCTTATACATGTATGTGCTTGATAATCACTGTGGCTTACACAGGCATGCAACTCTTGAATTGTAAAAAAAAGAGGAAAATGTCCGATCGCAAAGCATGAAGCCCTTACGGCATGGGGTTTGGATTCTAGATGCTCTGTGGTGCGTTCTGAGCAGTTTTGGACCACTTATGACTTTAAGCTGAGTGACAGATTTTAACCATTTTCAAGGCATACACCCAGAAAATTGAATTTTCGATTACACAAAATGAAAGGTGAACATTAAAGTTTTTAACCTGATCTCAGCATATGTTTTAAATAATAGTTAGGGGAGAAAAAAAAAAAAAAAATTTACGGATTTTTTTTATTTTTTCCGACCGAATTAAAAAAAAACCCCGGAAATCTACGGATCAGCGGAAAAGTTGCATGCCTGCTTAGAGTGTTGGGCAAGGGAGTTGATGGTGTGAATGGTCTGACTCACCAGGCTTGTAGCGAGCTGATCGGATGTAGAACTGCTTGGCCGAGGAAGCTGATGACCGACCAGACTCCAGCTTGGGTCTGCTGCCGGGTTGCACCTTGGAGAAGGACTTGTTCTTGGGCGGACTCCTGAAGGACAGCAAACAAACAAAAACCCGGAGCAATCAGAGTCCATCCTCTTTTCATGGAAAGGAGGAATCAGGGTCGGTTTCCTTCGCCCTGAGCTGCCTGAAATGTTTTCATCAGGCATCGGGCAAAGCACTGAGTAATCGGTGTTTATCACGTCGAGCAGGGCAAACCCCTTATTGAATTGCCTTCAAATGGGAAGTTGGACGAGAAAACCCTTTGTGAACAGCTACCTTAGAAATGGACTTCTCGGATGAGTTCTGTTATACTACCTAGAACTAAGTGTCTTACCCGCTTTCTTCCATCAAAGTTTTCTGATCAGACCCTGATCATTCTGAAACCATCTCTTGTGAGAGGTAAAAGCCGTGTCTACATGTATATTCAAATGGCCCGATGCTTTGATCACAGTAGATCCTTTCCAAAAGGCAGACTGCATAGCTGCCAACCAGTCTTAATTTGGAGGAATCATTACTCTTTTGGGGTAAAAATCTATCACTTTTTACAAGCTCTTGACAATAGATTCCAAATTTTGGCTCGGAAATACACATGTATTCCTGTGTAGTTTGCTCTGTGATTCCTCTTTTTTAGCAGAAGTATTCCTAATTTCCTTTAAGATATGTTGGCAGCTATGCAGAAGGCCTACAGGAAAGTGTTTGAGATTTGCAGTTTTGGTTGTGGAAGTTGGTGCGCAGTGTGCAATATTTCTGTGTTGTTTTAAGTCTAGACCGCTGGAAGGATTTGTTGAGGGACCTTTTCCCATAGAGTTATATCTGTAACCTACCCAAAGAGATCGTCGTCATCGTCCCAGTCGAAGGAGGACTTCTTCTTGAGGGCAGGACCGCCGGCCTTTCTTTGAGCGACGGGCGCCGCGTTCTTCTTTCCGTCCAGATCCCCGAAGTCGTCCATGCTGTCCAGGAGATCCGTCGGCTTCTGCTGGAAGTCCCAGCGCCTGCGGCCGCTCTTGTTGCCCGCCCCGGCGCCGCCCTGGGGCGGGACTGGCTTCCGCTGGGCAGCGGCGGCGGCGGACGGCTCCTTGCCGGGCGCCTGCTTGCCGGCTTTGCTGTTGCCCAGCGAGGTCAGGTAGTCGTCCAGTCCGTCGGGCAGGTCGTTGGAGCCCTTCTTGGCATCGGTCTTGGCGTCTGTCCTGCCCTGTGCAGGCTGCTGCTGCTGCTGCTGCTGCGGTTGTTGCTGCTGCGAGGTGTAGCCCCGGTTGGCCGCTATCTGGTAGTTGGACGTGACGGCCGGCATCTTTGGCCCGAGGTTCTGACCGACTTGGAAGTAGGGATATCTCAAAGCCTGTCGCGGGAAACAAAAAGGCCCAGATGAGATGATAAATCAAACAAATCTGATAGGGCCCTAGGCTTTGGGTAGAATTTTGATGCGACTGGGGGGCATGTCTTGGCCAATAGCTTTGACTGAAACAAAAGGTACCAGTCAGCAAAATCCAGATACCAAAATTTGAAATGCCTTATAAATCTTTCACTTTGATCAACGTTAAATGCTTTTAAAATAAAGCTAAATTCAATCTCAGGTCATTTTAGTCAGTGAGCAGTTTGCAACAGTTTTTGTATTAATGGAATCTAAAGTAAAGTAATGAAATCTAAAGTAAATGCCTTCCTAATCTTGGTGCCTACAAATTCAAACACGAAGGTGACAAAAACCTGGGGCATAGCGAGAAGAGCTATCAGTCAAATAGAAATCAATGTACTTCTGAACAGAAAGTCAATGGAAAGTTCGAAGGACAGCGTCACAAGCTCAAAAAGAGATTTTCTGAATCGATCTGAAACAAGGAAGAGAAAGTAGCCACTTTCTGAGGTCGGAAAGTATCGTGTATCATGTACGCATGAGGCCGGGCTGAAAAACAAAACAACACCCAACTTTCACTTTCAGATAACTTCACGGCAGGTGGATCAACAGATAAAGAAGTCGAACAAAAAAAAAAGATTCTTGGCAGAATTTGTCATGCTCTTCTCGGGAGGAGATATTACAACAAAGTTGACCTCTGACCTGCGTCACCGCAAAAAAGAAAAACATTCTCGGCAGAATTTGTCGTGCTCCTCTCGGGGGGAGATTTTACAACAACGAACAAAGTTGACCTCTGACCTGTGTGACGTTAGGTCGCTTCTGTGGGTTCCATGCCATCATGTCCTTCATGACAGCAAGGGCGTCGTTGCTGGCGTTGGGGATGAGTGTCTTGAGGGGCACGGCCACGCACTGCGGGAACTTGAAGTTCATGTTAGAGGCCAGCTTGAAGCCCTCCTGCCACTCATCCTGAACCAAGGACAAGAAACAACGAAGGATTGAATCAAAAAAATTGTCATCAGGCATCGGGCAAAGCACTGAGCACTGAGTGCTTGTTACGTCGAGCGGGGCAAACCCTCATTGATAAGACTTTAGGCTTTGCACGGTGGATGAAACAACATAGGAGGGTTTGCGGTGACACCGTGTATAGGGTCTCTTAAAGAAGAGGTATGGTTCTGAAAAGAGTATGGTTCTGAAAAGAACCTGAGTGATAACTCTACAGGAGGGTTTGCGGTGACACCATGTATAAGGTCTCTTAAAGAAGAGGTATGGTTCTGAAAAGAACCTGAGTGATAACTCTATAGGAGGGTTTGCGGTGACACCGTGTATACAGTCTCTTAAAGAAGAGGTATGATTCTGAAAAGAACCTGAGTGATAACTCGATGTTCCGACCAGTATGCTCTGGCCGTCATCAGGTAGAAATCCCCTGATGAAAAACCCTCATTGGATTACATTCTCCTTGATGCAAACATCATCTATTTTGTTTTATTTTGTATGAATCTTCGCCCCAAACAAGGCTATAAAGCCACTCAAGGTTGAGGGCTAAGGAAAGAAGGAGATGGGGAGGGACTCAGGAAGGCTGGAGACAGTAATTGACATTCCACTTCGGAATTGACATTCATCAGTCATTCTCAAAATTTTCTTTAATTGGCTCACCAGTCTTCTCCCCCTTTCGGAATTCAAATAACGGAAAAGGAAAACAGAGCGGGAAATTCTCAACAATTTGAAGCATGGCAAAGATTGACTGGATCGGGACTTGAACCCGAGACCTCTGGATTTACGTACCAGTGCTCTTACCAACTGAGCTATCCAGCCCTTAGATGGTCGCCTTTCCTAATAGTCAACTAGTCTTTGCCAGGTTGGGGGCGCAAGCCAAGAGCATCTTACCAGAATGTATTCCAGTATAACACAGAAAATAGCTCCATTCAAAGTGAAGATACATGTAAGAATTGAGGTAAAAGGGGTCTTCTTCTTCATTTCTTTCTCTCAATTAAACTCGACCTAACAGATACTGGACGCAGGCGACCCCATTAGGTGTGAGTGTAGTAAGGTCAGCTTGGGTATACAGGGATTGGGCAGAAGTGGGCGTTCCAGGAGATGACTCATGGGCTCCTCACGGTAAAAGGGGCGAGAAGAGAGAGGAATACGCTCCGTTGGGATAGTCTAAACGACTTCATTACCTTCTTGGGGGTCCCCAGCACGGAGCAGATCTTGAAGATCTCGTCCACCTCGCTGTTTCCAGGGAAGAGAGGTCGTAACGTGTAGAGCTCAGCCATGATGCACCCAATGGCCCAGACATCGATGGGTGAGCTGTAGTTTGTGGATCGGAGTAGCACCTCTGGAGCACGATACCTACACGGCAAAAAAAAAACCCCGACAAAACCATCCTTGTTACTGTCTCTCGCAAGGCTTCCAATCCAGCAGTGGCCCTGCGGCCAAGCGACGGTTGACATTAGGTCCGGTGGGAACGCATCACTAGGTAAAAACGCGACTCGGTAAAAAAAAAACCACATCCAGCCCATGACATAACACATGCACAATGTCTTCTTCCTGTCACGCTAAATGTGCATGTACGTTGACCTACGCGGCTGACACTTGGCTCGGTTACTTTAACCATCGTCTCGGTTAAATTGACCGACTCAAAAGTTCAAGTGGGAACGACGGTTAAATTTGACCATCAGAAATTTAAATATCGTCTTGGATAATTTTCAGTCCAGTGGAAACGCGGCTATTGTCCTCTTGATTTCTTCGTGACTGCGCATTGCCTCGTTGTATTTCTCGCGCCGTAAAGGATTTCGGCAATGTATAGAAATCATTTGGATATCATTGGAAAGTTAATGAGGTACTCTTTGCAGTGGTGGGAAGATCTTGGGAAATTCATGTCTGGATGGGAATTCTCACGATGCCGGACTGGGTCACAAATGCGCCTCCGAATCTCCTGCTTACCATCTTGTGGACACGTAGTCTGTGTAGGGCGGTCTGGAGCGCGTCTCCCTGGCCAGACCGAAGTCGGCAATCTTGACCAGCTCCGGTCCCTGGCAGAGAAGGTTCTCTGGTTTCATATCCCGGTGGAAAAAACCTGTCGAGAGGAAGGTAGTGAACAGGGAGAAAATTTGACAAGAAATTTTAGGAAAATCATGAATGATGCCTGCACATGTATATTTCATGAATCACACATTGCAAATCTATATTCAATACTATTTATAACACTATTGTTTTCATTATTTTTTATGCAAATTCGCCCCAAACAAGGCTATAAAGCCACTCAAGGTTAAGGGCTAAAGGAAGGAAGGAGATACATGTAGAGAGGGACTCAGGAAAAGCTGCTGATAGGAATTGACTTCCTCTTTAAAAAGGGCAAGATGGTAGGCTGGGGGGAAACATGAACCAGGAAGGGAATTCCAGAGAGAGGCTGAACGAGGGAAGAAGCTGTTCTGATACCTCTACCTGAATGTAGTCAAACAGTATTTGCATCTTTAATCTTTATTGTTTAAGTGTTCGTGAATTTAAGTGTAAAGCGAATTTGTGCAATGCAATATGCGATATACAGTACAAAAGAAAAAAATGATAATTATAATAATACATGTCCATAGAGTACAGTCAAGTCTACATGTATGTGTACATGTTGTGTACAAAGGGACGGAAATAGAGAAGTCTGCAATTTTCGTACTACTTTGCTCACAATACACTGAACAGCTGTTGCATATTTCTGGCCTGATTTTGACCTTTGAGAAGGCGAGAGGCAAATGTCGTACAGGAGGCCCATCGAGGTTATACGACGGATCACCTCGCAGTTTAATGAGCATGAGGAAGGTTTGCAGTGACACCATGTACAGTATAAGGTCTTTTAAAGAAGAGGTGTAGTTCTGAAAAAAAACCTGAGTGATAACTCAACGTTTCGACCAGTATGCTCTGGCCGCTATCAGGACGACCAGAGCATACTGGTCGAAACGTTGAGTTACCACTCAAGTTCTTTTCAGAACCAAACCTCTTCTTTAAGAGACATGATACATGGTGTCACCTCAAACTTTCCTATATTGACCCACCATGCAAAGATTCACGTCTTATTTATTAATGAGCAGGGAAATCCTGCAGCACACACGCTCATCTCCAAGCTCTGCATTGCACAATTTGTTGGCTTTTCCTTTTTATTCATTTATTCAGTTTCGTCCACAACAAGGCTATAAAAAGCCACTCTACATACAGTACATTAAGGTTAAGGGCTGAGGAAGGGGACTGAATACGGAGGGACTCAAGAAAGCTGGAGATAGGAATTGACATTCCTCTTAAAAAAGGGCAAGATCGTAGGCAAGTGGGAAACATGAACCAGGAAGGGAATTCCAGAGAGAGGCAGACTGAGGGAAGAAGCTGTTCTGATACCTCTTTATTCTACATCATGGAAGAGACAGAGTGTATGGGTTGGAGAAGGCAAACAGCATGGCTGTTCGAGTGTTGTACAGTGTACGGTTCATGTACATGTACATATATTTACAATGTACGTACACGTACATGTACTGTACACGTGCACATCGTATATCAATCACTTCCTATAGTGATACATGATTCAGCCATTCTTACACAATGTTTTTGCAAAGTCCTGATAAGGTTCTGGCTGGGTTGCTGGGCAGTCAGTACACATGAACGGTACAGCCTTGCTCTATGGTACAGCCTTGCTCTATTGTACAGCCTTGCTCTATGGTACAGCCTTGCTCTATGGTACAGCCTTGCTCTACGGTACAGCCTTGCTCTATGGTACAGCCTTGCTCTACGGTACAGCCTTGCTCTACGGTACAGCCTTGCTCTACGGTACAGCCTTGCTCTACGGTATAGCCTTGCTCTACGGTACAGCCTTGCTCTATGGTACAGCCTTGCTCTACGGTATAGCCTTGCTCTATGGTACAGCCTTGCTCTATGGTACAGCCTTGCTCTATGGTACAGCCTTGCTCTATGGTACAGCCTTGCTCTATGGTACAGCCTTGCTCTACGGTACAGCCTTGCTCTATGGTACAGCCTTGCTCTACGGCACAGCCTTGCTCTACGGTACAGCCTTGCTCTACGGTACAGCCTTGCTCTACGGTACAGCCTTGCTCTATGGTACAGCCTTGCTCTATGGTACAGCCTTGGTCTATGGTACAGCCTTGCTCTACGGTACAGCCTTGCTCTACGGTACAGCCTTGCTCTACGGTACAGCCTTGCTCTATGGTACAGCCTTGCTCTATGGTACAGCCTTGCTCTATGGTACAGCCTTGGTCTATGGTACAGCCTTGCTCTACGGTACAGCCTTGCTCTACGGTACAGCCTTGCTCTACGGTACAGCCTTGCTCTATGGTACAGCCTTGCTCTACGGTACAGCCTTGCTCTACGGTACAGCCTTGCTCTATGGTACAGCCTTGCTCTACGGTACAGCCTTGCTCTACGGTACAGCCTTGCTCTATGGCACAGCCTTGCTCTATTGCACAGCCTTGCTCTATGGTAGAGCCTTGCTCTATGGTACAGCCTTGCTCTACGGTACAGCCTTGCTCTATGGTACAGCCTTGCTCTATGGTACAGCCTTGCTCTACGGTACAGCCTTGCTCTACGGTACAGCCTTGCTCTATGGTACAGCCTTGCTCTATGGTACAGCCTTGCTCTACGGTACAGCCTTGCTCTAAGGTACAGCCTTGCTCTACGGTACAGCCTTGCTCTACGGTACAGCCTTGCTCTACGGTACAGCCTTGCTCTACGGTACAGCCTTGCTCTACGGTACAGCCTTGCTGTACGGTACAGCCTTGCTCTACGGTACAGCCTTGCTCTATGGTACAGCCTAGCTCTATGGTACAGCCTTGCTCTATGGTACATGTACAGCCTTGCTCTACGGTATAGCCTTGCTCTACGGTACAGCCTTGCTCTATGGTACAGCCTTGCTCTATGGCACAGCCTTGCTCTATGGTACAGCCTTGCTCTATGGTACAGCCTTGCTCTATGGTACAGCCTTAGTCTATGGTACAGCCTTGCTCTACGGTACAGCCTTGCTCTACGGTACAGCCTTGCTCTATGGTACAGCCTTGCTCTACGGTACAGCCTTGCTCTACGGTACAGCCTTGCTCTATGGCACAGCCTTGCTCTATTGCACAGCCTTGCTCTATGGTACAGCCTTGCTCTATGGTACAGCCTTGCTCTATGGTACAGCCTTGCTCTACGGTACAGCCTTGCTCTATGGTACAGCCTTGCTCTACGGTACAGCCTTGCTCTACGGTACAGCCTTGCTCTACGGTACAGCCTTGCTCTACGGTACAGCCTTGCTCTACGGTACAGCCTTGCTCTACGGTACAGCCTTGCTCTACGGTACAGCTTTGCTCTACGGTACAGCCTTGCTCTATGGTACAAACTTGCTCTATGGTACAGCCTTGCTCTACGGTACAGCCTTGCTCTATGGTACAGCCTTGCTCTATGGTACAGCCTTGCTCTACGGTACAGCCTTGCTCTATGGTACAGCCTTGCTCTACGGTACAGCCTTGCTCTACGGTACAGCCTTGCTCTATGGTACAGCCTTGCTCTACGGTACAGCCTTGCTCTATGGTACAGCCTTGCTCTACGGTACAGCCTTGCTCTACGGTACAGCCTTGCTCTATGGTACAGCCTTGCTCTATGGTACAGCCTTGCTCTATGGTACAGCCTTGCTCTATGGTACAGCCTTGCTCTATGGTACAGCCTTGCTCTATGGTACAGCCTTGCTCTACGGTACAGCCTTGCTCTACGGTACAGCCTTGCTCTACGGTACAGCCTTGCTCTATGGTACAGCCTTGCTCTATGGCACAGCCTTGCTCTATGGTACAGCCTTGCTCTACGGTACAGCCTTGCTCTACGGTACAGCCTTGCTCTATGGTACAGCCTTGCTCTATGGTACAGCCTTGCTCTATGGTACAGCCTTGCTCTATGGTACAGCCTTGGTCTATGGTACAGCCTTGCTCTACAGTACAGCCTTGCTCTATGGTACAGCCTTGCTCTATGGTACAGCCTTGCTCTACGGTACAGCCTTGCTCTACGGTACAGCCTTGCTCTACGGTACAGCCTTGCTCTACGGTACAGCCTTGCTCTACGGTACAGCCTTGCTCTATGGTACAGCCTTGCTCTATGGTACAGCCTTGGTCTATGGTACAGCCTTGCTCTACGGTACAGCCTTGCTCTACGGTACAGCCTTGCTCTATGGCACAGCCTTGCTCTATGGTACAGCCTTGCTCTATGGTACAGGCTTGGTCTATGGTACAGCCTTGCTCTATGGTACAGCCTTGCTCTATGGTACAGCCTTGCTCTACGGTACAGCCTTGCTCTACGGTACAGCCTTGCTCTACGGTACAGCCTTGCTCTACGGTACAGCCTTGCTCTACGGTACAGCCTTGCTCTACGGTACAGCCTTGCTCTATGGTACAGCCTTGCTCTATGGTACAGCCTTGCTCTATGGTACAGCCATGCTCTATGGTACGGCCTTGCTCTATGGTACAGCCAACACAATAATTTTGTCATGGCAGCTTTTCTGGTTTTCAGATTTTCACCAAACTCGCTCGTTCTCCACCACCAAAAGACAAGGAAAAAGGCAGACATTCTGTCTGGTCAGTCGTAGATTCTAGTTCACCCATTCAGTTGAAGAGCTATAATGTATCACAAGTAATGTACAGCAATGTCCGTGAACTGCGCTGACCAATACATGTATCCATTGGCAGACAATTGGCAGGATTGGGAGGTAGGGACTCACCATGTTTGTGTATGAAGGCCATGCCTTGCAGGATTTGGAACATGATGTTACGGATAACTGACTCCGGGAAAAGCTTGTCTCTGTAACGACACAAGAAAGAACGAAACGAATCAGAAGATACAATAAAAATAAAACCAAATGCTAAAATGGTTTTACCTTTCAAACAACACTGAATTAAATTACTTTTCCAACAGTAATTAAAAATGGCATACAATGACTCCCTGAAAAAAAATGTTTTTTTGTGATTCTTCTAAAAAGTGATTTTTATGTGATTCTCATAAAAATACAGGCAGGAGATTGTTTCCATTTTTGTGGAAGATTTATTTTAAGAAAAAGATTTGTTTTATCTTATTTAAGAAAGTACAAGTTGAGGGCATGCACTTATAATGATGAAGAATGGAGAAAACACTGCTTTTGGAAACAAGTAAAGGCCACTGGTTTCCTTAGTTACCTTTTGCTCTTAGCAACCATGGCAACCATCCTCATCTTCTCACAAAAAATGGCTTTCATCGGATTTAAGCATCTCAATTGGACAAAATAATAATGAAGTTCAGCAGTATAATGCTTTTGTGCACGTACACAGCAATGTACAATGTATACATGTCATGTACATAATACATACACATGTGTACATGTACAGTAGACATAATGTAGACATAATGTAATGTTCATTGTGAGTAACAGAATAGAACAAATTGAAAACAAATACAACTTAGGATATAATTTTGATTTTAATACCAAAGATGTACAGTGTATATGTATGTATATATGTACATTGCGTATAGAAATGTATGTGTACCTTGATGCTGTACAAACTTAATCTTTGATGAATACAATGTGTACAAAATGTACATGTACAGTACATGACATAATTATACTGTACAGGAACAACCACATAATGTACTGTACACACACAACAGCTGTACATGTACATCGTAACGTGTTTTTGTGTCAAGCAGAGTTCATTTCGAGAAGGCTTTCTGCTACTGGTGTGGGCGCCAGTCAGAAGCAATTCAACCATTAACTGCCATATATACACGTATCTCCAGGGAATTATATCCCCGCTTTCATTCAGGTGCAAACAACCAATCGTTGTAAACTTGGCTATGTACGGCAGCTCAGGGATCATACAAAGTGGATGCAGCTTTTCCAATTCAAGTCAAACAAACAAAGGAAAAGCTGACTGATTGGTCTAACATGTCCATCCCAGGTGAATTGTTTGCCTTGGACTTTGAGAATCGATCCAGCAGGCTCCTGCTAGGGTCAGACCAGCGGGCCATCTCAGCTTTTTGAAATTGAGATAATTTGGATCATTTAAGTCAGCGGTTGGCACCATTTCTGTCTTTAAGTACATGAACACAAACTGTACATGAACTGAATGACTGATAGCAAAATCTGAATTTATAGCAAAATCTTACAATTACATCTAGATCTCAAAATTAAGTGGGCCTGACATTTGGATCCTAGCAGGACCTTTCTCAAAGGCATTACATACATGTAGATGTTAAATGAGAAATTTGTCGGCATTTTCATAGAGACAAATTCACTATGATGAACAGGGAATTTTTTGGGGGCTTGCAAACACACAGGAGAAGTCAAATGCAGAAGAAATTCAAATAAGATAAACAATTGATGTGCCGGTGCATAAACTTCATTTAAAAATGCACAACAGATATAGATTTTTTTAAGCTCAAAGATTTTTTTAAAAAGAAATTGGAGTACGTTCCTCTATACACACTGCGTGTAGAGCCCCTCTTTAGCACAAAGGAGAGCTGTGGGTAATTGCATCATGAAATCGTTCCTGCTGTGTTGACTGGCCCGTTACCATGGTCACCACGGCCAATAAACATTTCTCCGCGCCGACGCACACACGCACACGTCAATAATGCAGGCAGTCTCGCCCGTAAATTTTGTTTTCCACAATCCATATTCCCCCCCCACCCCGTCCAACGGAGAAATGATGTCATGTCTGACAACGAGCAGAGAACGAGCGCGCAGAACGTACACTTAATTGATTCTGTATTCATAATCAACAATGCCCCAATTAGGCAAGTGAGTAAATGACCGCAAAAAACATTAGGGTTAGGAAAACCTCAAACGCTCCATAGGCAAGGATACAGTAGGTTGCTATGGTAACCAGCCCAATGACTCTGATCAATTGATGCGAGGTTGCCCGTGTAACCATATGCCTACACGCATGCACTGTTTTGCAGGTCATATTATAAATGTACGTGTTTTTGAAATGCATGCTGTGATCAACCTAGAATAGGTACAGGTCTACATAATTTGCGTTTCATTCAAGGGGACGGACGCAGCGCACTGTACTGTTCATAACGGCACGTTGTGCGTTGCACATATGTGCATACACATGTATGTACTGTACATGTACATGCATGTCACTGATCAATATGCAGCTTGGAAGGGCTACTACAGTAAATTAATTTCTGTAGCACATCCCTTTATACAAACAAGGTTCAATCATTGTACATGTACATGTACGTGGCTAGTGTACGGATACTAAATAAACTTTTGAATGGTACACCACACTACATACATGTAATAGGCCTACCGCGTGTATTACCCATGGAAACCAAACCTACGTTAGGCTCTGATTAAATGTCAATGCACGAGGATCTCGCATTTCAGTGACAGAGTGAGGAATGCTTGTGAGCTTTCAGTTTCATCCCGAGAAAAAAACCCAGAGATCTCATAGTAACCACGGTAACATGTAAACTGCTTTGTTTGAAATTGTAGACTTGTGTGTGAGTGTGTGGATATTATTAACTAGCAATACTTCCAGACGTCAATGGAAGAGAATACAGCCTTGGGTCCAATTGCATAGAGCCGCTTAAGCGTGAAAATCTGCTAAGCAGGAAAAGTCTTCCAAACTGCACTGCGATGTCAGTTACTTTTGACTTGTATTCCACTCTTCTTTACTTAGCATGAAACAAATTTGGGTTTGGGTTGGCAAGGGGATCCTGTGAATCATGACATTTTGTGCTTCAGCTATTTTTGGCGCTTAAGCGGATCTATGAAATTGCCCCTTGGTCATTAGGCTTTCTGATATTGAGATATAAAGCACAGGTAGGCCCTACCCAATTAACATGTACATGTATCTGCACATGTGCTCTTGTACCCGTCTGGCAAGTTAAACCACCCCCCATGCTTAAACCAGCCACTGATAATATCCCACCTCATCTCTATTTAAAAAATGAATGATTTCTTTCCAGTGTGTGACCTACATTAAGCATGGAGATAGAGGTTTGTAAGGTGCAGATGCCTGACTGCCCATGATGCAATTTATGGTAGGCTCCACTGGGCATTTCCTAACAGTGAGCTATCAACCTTGGGGAGCTTTCAGCCTAATTGGGCAGAAATTTCCCTTTGAAAAATTGACACTAGTTGTGCAAAATTGTGGCAAAGTGGCCACCATCTAAGGGCTGGATAGCTCAGAGTCAGATGGTGAGAGCGCTGGTATGCAAAACCACAGGTCTCTGGTTCAAGTCCCAGTCCAGTCAAAAATTTTGTTTTCCATTTTTAATTTTGATTTTGCCTTTTTGAAATTATATATATATATAAAAAAATTATAACACATTTTTCAATTAGTTCAAAAATTCCCAGTCAGTTTTTCTCTTAATTTGTTGGATTAACTCACACAATTCAGATTAAACAATTCAAGACCCTTATGTTTTTATCCAAGCAGAACTATTTGATGCCTTTTTAAGAAGGATTGAAATGTCTGACATTTCTGGTTTTAGATTGGAAAAAAATATGGTAGATCTCAAATTTATTATAGAATGAGAACAGCTGCTCGATTTGGCATTTTAAAAAATAAACAAATTATTAGGCCCCCCAGTAGTTCTGCTTCCAATTACCCGACCGACCCTTTTCCTCATTTTCTTATCAGGAAATAATGATAAAAATAAATTCAATGTGTAATTTGATCGTAATAAGGCTTGACCACATTCAGATGCCTCCATATGATTGTACACCAAAAAACAAATCAGCAAAAAAAACACAAATCCCGACCCACCCTATTTTGAAATGTCATGTAATCGGAAGCAGAACTTGTTTTTGTTTGGCCTTATCCTTACAAATGAATAAAGATACGAGAGGAGATAATACCTGTCCTTCATGAGCTGGTAGAGGTTTTCCTTCATGTATTCAAAGATGAAGAACAACTGATTGTCTTCTCGGACCACTTCCTTCAGCTTGACGATGTTGGCGTGGTTCAGCTTCTTCAGAGACTATGACGCAAATGGAAGCAGAGGTTAATTGTGCCAGCACACCTGAAGATTTGTTTGGTAGCTCTGAGGTCTTGTCAGAGAGTACAAACCTCTAGGATTTGATGAATTTCAATCCTTGATATAACATGATGTTTGTGCTGAGGAGAATGTAATTCAATAAAGGTTTGCCATGCTTGACGTGAAAATCACTGAGTGCTCAGTGCTTTGCCCGATGCCTGATAAAAAAACATTTCAGGCAGCTCGGGCGTGATTCAAATATTGTATAGCGGCGGGTACCACGTTGCATCATAGACATAACATGATGTTTGTGTCGAGGAGATTGTAAGGGCAAAACCTCATTGATTTATTTTCACCTTGACGCAAACATCATGATGTTACATCTACGATGCAACATTGTACCCGTTGCTATACATTATTCGAATCCACAACAGGACCTCGACCAGCTTGGTGGTCAAGTGGTTAAGACATCTGCACTAGAAAGGGGGAGTCGCGGGTTCGAATCCCGTCTGAGCTGCCAGAATTTTTTTCATTAGACATTGGGCAAAGCACTGAGCATTCAGTGTTTATCACGTTGGGCAGGGCAAACCCTCATTGAATTACAATCCACTTTCTGAATCATCACAGTTGCCCTGATAATGTACATGTACATGTATGTAAGTTCCATCAAATAATCTAATGTCAGTTCATTTTGTTTGTACCTGCATGCAATGTAACAAAAATAAAAAATCAATCAGAAAATGTCTCATGGAGCTTTGCCAGACACATTTTCTGATGAACTGCTGCATACTAATATTATGTGATTCTACTGTAGTAAGAACTGTACACAGATATATGTACATGTACAGATGTCGGCCTATGTGACCAAAACAAATTCTGAAAAAAAAATTGAACTAAGTCACAGTTTCTCAAATTCTTGCTTCACACGTGAATGGAAACTGGAAAGGCCATTCAATAAGCTTCAATTTGATGTACAGTGTATGTTTGAGGCCTGCAGCATATTGCATTTTCGGTAAATGTGTACAATACAGTCATTCTCAGATTTTTAGTGAAATGACTTAAATGGACAAACAAGCCATTAAAAAAAAAAGAAAACAAGGATGAAACTATTGAGTAAATTCATCATTTCTGGAAATGGATTTTGAAAATATAGGTAGAGTAGATGTGTAAAACACTTATTTAAAAAAAAAAGAAAAAAAAAGAAGAAATGATTTTCACGGTAATTTCAACCTCTGTACAAGGTGCCAGGTGCACAATACCGCATACAACCACTTAAGCACCTTTGTTGCAAAGCGGGTCACATTTCTATAATTATGCAAAATTTAGCATGTCAAAGGGCTGGCAGACAAAACTACTCAGGCTACATGCAGCAGCAGTGCAATCTGTGATGGGAAGTTCTGGTCACATAATGTAATGTATTAGTCTGGCAAACAGAATGAATCCAGACAATTACTTAATGCATAGACCGTATTTCAGCTGTGTGTACATGTACACATACAGGTACAATGCAGTAGACTGTACATCTGCTGTCTTGCAGACTGTTTGAAAAGCTAATTAGATAATGCATGCTTGTGTTTGTATCCATAAGTGCATTCAAGACTTGGTGGACTATCTTAAACCCTAGAGTTCAAGACAAGCAATATGGGGGGAAAGATAGTGAAGATGACCAATTAAAAAAAAAAAATTGCTGCCAATAAGTACACGTACTTATTGTGGCACAAAGGGCAGTGTCTACCCTGTGGGCCAACCACACAACCACAATTTTATAAAATAGATGAATCCTGGGGCATCTTAGAGATGACCTTCGCAGCGAACACTCAGGGGTCAGTCAGTCACTGTATCTCGAGTCCTTAACAATAACTCAGAGGATGTACGTATTCACTGTGTTCACTGTCATATCCCTTACCTTCACTTCTCTCAGATCCATACACTCGTCCCACGAATAGTATTTCTTTTTCATTCTGTGTAAACAGGCAAACAGAAAAAAGCCAATGAATGAAATGAATGAAACAACTACATGTATGACCAGATGGTTATGAATATTTCAATAAAGTTCAGCGTACAGTGTGCTCTGTACGTATGCAGTCATGCACAAGCATTTCAACCTGAAAACCAAGTCACTCAATTTGTGTTAAAAAAGAAAAATTCTGATTAACAAAAAATCTGATTAACAAAAAATCTGATTAACAGTACTTTTAGATGACCTTCATTGAATGAATGTACCGGTACGCCAAATTGAAAACTTCTAATTTACAGTTTGTAGATGGTCATGATAGAATCCTCATGTTGAAATCTGACGGTCTGGGATGCTGTTTTTCTCGAGGAATCTTCCCTCAAACATCGACAAATAGTTTTACTCATGAGTATAAACTATTTCTTACACTACAGAACGGTGCGAAAACCGTGACAGTTTTTTTTGCCTTTTTCTACTTTCTCAGATTACCATTGGAGCTAAAACCTTCGCAGGATTTCTCAAACTGTGGCAATCTTTTGACCTTTACCAATGTTGTACAGGGCCTCCCATGAAGCTAGTAATTAATGCCACAGCTGTTTAAGCTCCACAAATGAAAACAACAATATTTGATCATCTACATGTTATGTATGAAGCCGTTCATGTACACAGACATTGCAAGCCCTACACCAAACCAAACGCTACTCCTAGGCTTCATTTCTTTCCCGAATATCAATGTGAAGAGCAGGCAGTGAGAACACAGAGCAGGGTTTTAAATACAAAGTACATGTGACTTCAACAAGACATTTCAGCCAAAGGTTATAATCTGTATGACAGGAATCAAATTTGCCAAAAGCTGGCTTTTAAATTGAATTTCATGAGATTACGTGAACAAAAATTCAGAGTCATAAGGCTGAGTGAATTCGAATAAAAAAAAAATAACAGCCAACAAAAAGAAAAACTAACAAAATCTTGAATTCAATAGACTGATTGCACAACCACTGTTTACGTGCCATCACGTGACTTATAGTGGGTATTTTTGCAACTCTTTTGGTACAGAGCAGCAATGCAAATGTAAAGAGAAGAATGCGGACAATGTGATAATCTTCTTTGCTCATTTCCAGTCCTGTTTTGCACCAAATGAGATGCAAAAATACCCACTATAAGTCACGTTATGGCATGTAAACATTGGTCGCGCAATTGGTCTATTACAATTTAAACTGAAGTTAATGCAAAAAATGTTGCAAACTGCTCACTGACTAAAATGACCTGCGATACATTAATCTCAAAAGTTAGAGGGCCTGACGTTTGGATCCTAGCAGGACCTGTCTCAAAGGCAATGAGAAAGGTCCTGGTAGTATCGAAACGTCAGGCCCTCTAACTTTTGAAAGAATTGCAATGTGAAAAGCCATTCCCCCAACTGCATTTTCAGAGTGGATGTTTATTAGAACAAGCAAAATAGAACGCAGAATTCAAAGTGCAATGACAGGAAAGAGCAAATTCAGGAATGGGTTTAGAAAAAGGACCCACAGTGATGAGCATGAGGTAAAAAAAGACGACCCTTTCCCAAGAGGAGAAATTTGGGAAGGGAGGACTTACTTCTTGATGGCCACCATTTCGCCGTTGTCCGTCTTGCCCAGTATGACACTTCCATACGTCCCATCCCCAACCTGCTTTAGCATCTGGTAGCGATTCATGGTTACAGCAGCCATGCAACGCCCACACTCAAGCAATCCTCGTACCACTCAAAACAACTCAAGTCAACAAAAACTTTTAAAAAAAACCCCTGTTCTCTATCCTCTTCCTTGGCAGGACGAACGAAACGCGGAACTGGATATGGATCCTTCGGTCGGCTGGTGGGATGGTTCTGAGCAGTGCAGACAGTTGTCACTGCTGACAGTGAGATGGAGAGTAGCTGGTATCATTCTGGCTCATCTTCGATGGAGCTGGTGGATGCTAATCTAATCCAACTTGATTGAGGGGGTGATTCACCGCGATCGTCAATTCCTTCCGCAGATATTCTCCCGTTGATTCCTGGATTGGAAATTGAGGGAGAAGAAAAGATACAATGTGTGAAACCTGACGTCAATGAAGTAAGTGGTCTCCCTATTTTCCTTGCTTGGAGTAAAAACAATTCTATCAGTTACTTTCTATCAAGGGTAAGTGCGCTATAAAACCTAGCGCTGGCCAAATAAAAAAGAAATTCCCCATTTTCACGAGGCAATATTATTTTTTATTTTCAACTTCTAGTACTAGTAGCCAGGAGGAATAAGAGCATGAAAGGATGAAAACTACCTTCAGAGTTCAGATGTACAAATAATTGGGTCTGTGTGTACATATTTAAGTAAATCAGTAGGTTATTCAATTCCTGCCATGCATATAGCCTAACTATTAAGTAATAATTGTTTTTAAGGTGATATACAAAAATGTTGCAAACTGCTTACTGACTAAAATTACCAAAATGTAAATTTTAAAATTTAGTGAGCCTGACGTTTCGATCCTAGCAGGACCTTTCTCAAAGGCAGAGCTCTGCCTTTGAGAAAGGTCCTGCTAGGATCGAAACGTCGGGCCCACTAAATTTTAATAATTTTTTTTTTATTTTTTATTTTATTTTATGGGATGGGTTACGGGGGAAGTCTTCACACTGTCTCTGAACTAGTATTACACTATTACACTGTTATTAGTGTGTAGCCAGTGATACAAGACAATAGACTACTAACGAGTAAGACAAGACAAGAAAAAGAGGCAATATTTTAGTTCAATACCCTCACTGTAAAAGTCAGGAAAAACCCTAAACCCAAATTAGACCACCAATTGTAAGGTGGACAATATCCATGGTCTAGCAGAACCACTTGCCAAAAAAAAAATAATGTACAGTTTTCCTGAAAATCATGATTTTGAGTATGTACATAGAAATAGTGAAGTGCATGTTTTGTACAGGGCAATGCACTGAGGACAGTCGTCTGGATGACACACGCACCACAAAATCATGAATTTGGGGAAAACTTTTGACCATTTTTTTGGCAAGTGGTTGTGCCAATGACAATTGGTGGTCCAATTTGGGTTTAGGATTTTTTTAAAGATTATTTTGGGAAGGTATTTAAAGTAAAATATTTCCGACTGTAATAAGAACAACACGACTACGACATGTGTACATCTTTTCAAACATCCAATGATCCGTGTTACATGATCATGTACAAACTCCTCAATTCGGAAGAAAACGTGTCAGATCGTCCACTGAAATCGTAAAATAACTCAGAAATGACATTTACCACAACCCCTCGATTGAAAAAGGAAACGCCAGACGTGGAAAAAGATCCAAACTTTAGACTTTTGATCAGAGGTCTTCCGTTGCAATCAACGGAAGGGAAAATCATGCACGATTGTTTACGTGTGTTTACCAGGCGATTTCATCCCGTTCTGGTCTCGACAAACTATTGATAAAAAACCACCAGCAAGCGACATACAACAGCTGGCAAGCTGTCTACTGTCTAGTGCGAGGATAAATTCGGAACACCTACCGTAAAAATGCAGGAATTTCGGGGCGGATCTCCACAAAAGAGGGATTTTCGTCGCGGTCAGCTTCCTTAGTGATGACCAACTCGTCTATAAACGAAAACTATGGCTGCAGCCAGCTCATTAGCATAAACAAGGAGTAGGTTGCACAGCGCCCTCTTTAGGCGATCAGCGTTCAGCGTGTTGTCAAGCGTCGATAGAAATACTGTAAAAATAAAATTGTTGCATTCATGTGGTCTTGTATGTAGAAATAACTCTCAAAAGTTAGAGGGCCTGACGTTTCAATCCTAGCAGGACCTTTCTTAAAGGCAAAGTGCCTTTGAATAAAGGTCCTTTGAGAAAGGTCCTGACTTTGCCTTTGAGAAAGGTCCTGCTAGGATCGAAACGTCAGGCCTTCTAAATTTTTAGAATTATGTATTGCAGGTCATTTTTAGTCAGTGAGCAGTTTGCAACAGTTTTTGTATTAACTTCATGTAGAAATAATGTGTAAAAGTTAATTACCGTTTTACACCGAAACACCTTGACTAGAGAAGTTAGAACAGACCTTAAAACACACAGTAAATAACAGAAAACTTGCGTGGACAATCAAAATGATATAAAAAGAAATTGCATAGTAATAATAATTATTATCTTTCTACCTCTGAGCTGACCGCCTGCAATCAGATAAAGTGATTAAAGTGTTCAAAAATGGATGATTACGATTCTTTGGTTTGAAAACTGTTCCCCGTTGCATTGTCAATCAACAATCATTCTGACGTGATGATTAAAGCTGCCTTTCAAGTCAGTAGTCACCATCTGTGGTGGTTTGTTCGGTATAAAAAGGAATTCGACAATGCTCTAGTCCTGGAGTTATAAGTGGCACACGAAGAGAAACCAGCCAGACTTGGACGAATTCTGAGAGCAACGTCGTTTGATTCCGTATCACGCTATTAGACTTTCGATCGTAGATTCATTGTGAAATCGTCAGCTCAGTACGTGCACTTACAACGCCCAAAAATGATGTGGGTACTTCTCGTACCATTGGCTATCCAGGGTGAGTGCTTTTGGTCAGACAAACAAAGGAAAAACTTATACTGAGAAATGTTAACATATTTTTTTGAAAAAGTGCAAAGAAAACTTTGACATAGACTCGAGACCACTGGTTTTGCTTACCGGCACTCTTCCTATAGCCAGCCCTTAGACGGCGACCTTCCCAAAACAATAGTCAACAAGTCTATGCCGGGGTGAGGGCTCCAGTCAGAAGCAACTCAACCAATACGTTTAGTTGTCTAATAAATTATCTTCCGGATCAAAGCCCCCGTTTTCATTCACATGTATTTTGTGGTGGCTAGGATATGATCGGATTTTTTTTCTGTAAGTTTAACGGTGAAGTCTTCTTGCTCCAATAATGAATGAAATGAATGAAAATTATATCAACGCTCGCTTGAAAAGAACTATATCGGGTAATGCCAAGGATCTAGGAAGGAACGACGTAAGTTTTTTCTAAGAATCAATTAGTTATTCACTTTTGTTGTTGAGAACTTGCGAAGTGACTCACTGAGTGATTCACGAGCGGCCTCCGCTATAGACTATAAATAATTATAGCAGGACATCGTCTCTGGTAAAATGCAGGGTGAAACTATTCACTTTCGGTCTGCAGTGTTTCAGCTCTCTACAATATTGTCACTGAAAATGAGGTATACAGGGAAGTAACGTCGTCTCGTTAAGCAGCAAGCAAGCAAGCTGCATTCACGGACAGAAGAGAGAAGGATCGCCATCGAATCTTGTCCTTTTTTTTTCGACGAGCGAGAAGTCTTGTTACGAGAGGTCAGGTCGAGCCATGAGTTCGCCGACTACGAGCGAGAATGCGAGGTGGAGCGTGCGTGTTGGCAACGCCATCCGGGGCATGTTCTCCCACTGGTCCGTGCTCGGGTTCTCCATCAGCTGCTTCATCGTGGTCTCCATCTTCCTCGTCACCATGACCGTCATCGTGCTCCTCACCAGCAAGCCTGCCGAGAAGCCCATCCGTCCGCTCTCCGGCTCGATCTACCCGCGTCAAGAACCCCGTGGTTATCGTACGGATTGGTGGTTTTGTTTGTTGCGTCGAGGAGAATGCGCTTCGACAAGGGTTTGCCCCACTCGACGGCGGAGTTAGACACTGTATGCTCAGTGTTTTGCCTGATTGCCGGCTGACGTGGCGTTAGACGCTGTATGCTCAGTGATTTGCCTGATTGCCGGCTGACACATGACGTTAGATACTGTATGCTCAGTACTTTGCCTGATTGCCGGCTGACACATGACGTTAGATACTGTATGATCAGTGCTTTGCATGATTACCAGCTGACGTGGCGTTAGACACTGTATGCTCAGTGCTTTGCATGATTGTCGGCTGACGTGGCGTTAGACACTGTATGCTCAGTGCTTTGCATGATTGCCGGCTGACGTGGCGTTAGACGCTGTATGCTCAGTACTTTGCATGATTGCCGGCTGACGTGGCGTTAGACGCTGTATGCTCAGTGCTTTGCATGATTGCCGGCTGACGTGGCGTTAGACGCTGTATGCTCAGTGCTTTGCATGATTGCCGGCTGACGTGGCGTTAGACACTGTATGCTCAGTGCTTTGCCTGATTGCCGGCTGACGTGGCGTTAGACGCTGTATGCTCAGTGCTTTGCATGATTGCCGGCTGACGTGGCGTTAGACGCTGTATGTTCAGTGCTTTGCATGATTGCCAGCTGGCATGGCGTTAGACGCTGTATGCTCAGTGCTTTGCATGATTGCCGGCTGACGTGGCGTTAGACGCTGTATGCTCAGTGCTTTGCATGATTGCCGGCTGACGTGCAGACGTCTTAACCACTCAACCACGAAGTCGGCTGATTCCGTAGGTGTAGCGGATTCTAAGCTGTTCACGGAGACGCATAAAGCGTTGCGTCATGGATTCTGACTTCGAGTGTGGCAAACCCGAGTTGGAGAATGGTTGAAGTACCACAGTCATGGTGGAGGAATTGACTTGAATGTATAAAAGGGAGGAGTTGGAGGGAAACTATCTCCCGATTGTGTCTTTTCGTTTAAAAAAAGGACAACGACCCATTGATCCACCGCACTGTAAAAAAAATGGTGGCCACAAAGGTGTTAGAATTAGAGAAAATCTTTTGTCCAATAATTGGTCCGGTTTTCATCTGTTTGTGCATGAATTTGACAGACATTCTCCCACTTTAACCAACATTGATAACAAAATGTCGTGGGCAAAATATTTACAAAGAACAAGTCTTATACATACATCGATGTACCGGTGCTGTAAGTGTAGATTCTGAATGTTTGTTCTGTTGAAACTGAAATGAAGAACTCGGGTGATTTTCGCTTTTGCTTCGTAGGCGCGGCTGCAGCCGCTTCTTGTCTTGGACGGTGCGGTGACGTGTTGGACACCGGCTACTCCTGCCAGTGCAACTCGCAGTGCAGCACCTTTGGCGACTGCTGCGGAGACTACGATTCGTACTGCGTCACAGGTGAGCGTGCGTAACTAAACTAGAGTCGACCATCAGAAACCCCTTGGAACTTCCCTATTCCTCCATTCTTTCATTCTTTCAAGTCGTTGGTTGATAATTTCCTTTTATATTTCCCCCGCAAAGCTTAGAGGATCTGAAGATATCTGTACTCATTGAGCAAAAGGCTTCCAATGAAGCCAATGCAATTTCAAAATATGGCCTAAGATATCAATAGTCGTAGATGTCGATTTCACTAAACTCATCCTAACCTGCTATTCCTTCATTCTTTCATTCTTTCAAGTCGTTGGTTGATGATTTCCTTTTATATTTCCCCCGCAAAGCTTAGAGGATCTGAAGATATCTGTACTCATTGAGCAAAAGGCTTCCAATGAAGCCAATGCAATTTCAAAATATGACCTAAGATATCAATAGTCGTAGATGTCGATTTCACTAAACTCATCCTAACCTGCGATCAGTTGCAAGACGATGAGCTATGCACAGAAACCATACCAATCACAACTTACGATGGGTTATCCATCATGAGTTGAGTTAGGATGCATCGGAAGGCTTCACGGTGAAAGCCGAGCAATCGTAGACGTTGTGCATCTCTTCACCTCTGCCTCTCTTTTCCTCTCTCTCCCCAAACTCCACCTCACTGCCACCCTCCTCTCCCCCTCCTCTCCCCTCCCCCCCTCCTCTCCCCTTCCTTTCCCGTCCCATGCAGGCACCTGTCACAGTCGCTGTGGTGACAGGGACGGTCGCTACCCTTGTCACTGTGACGACCAGTGCGTCGTTGCTGGGGACTGCTGTACAGACTTCGTGGCTCAGTGCAAGCCCCTAGGTATGATGTCGGACTATCACGCCCCATTATCATGAATGACCACACCTGACTACCAGCCGAGGAATTAATAATAGAGGCGATTGACGATAGTGCGCCCTCAAGAGTTTGCAATGCGTTGGCCAATCGCAATGCTTTGCCCAGTGCTTTACAGTAGACCCTAAAGGCGGCCAAGTAGAATGCCGTACGTCAAATGTATTCATGGAATAAATTAACTTCGGGACCCATTGACATTCCGCAGTCGAGATATTAACTCATGAATATTCAGTTGTGACGTATGGCATTTTACTTGGCCGCCTTTAGGGTCTACCGTGCTTTACCCGATTGCCTGCTGAACAAATACAGGCACGACTCGGGTGGGATTCAAACCAGCGACTCCTGCTTTCTAGTGCAGACATCTTAACCACTGGACCACCGAGCTGGTCGAGGTCGTGTGACGGATTCGGAATGTTGTATAGCGGCGGGTATCGTGTTGCATCATAGATATAACATGGTGTTTGCGTCGAGGATCGGAGAATGTAATTCAATGAGGGTTTGCCCTGCTCGACGTAATTAACACGGCCCAGTGGTTTGTCCGATGCCTCATGAAACAAAATCAGGAAGGGTGGGATTCGAACCAGTGACTCCTGCTTTCTAGTGCAGAAGTCTTAACCACTAGACTTATACCAGTGCTTTGATTGCTTAGATTCCTGTGCCGGCAAGTGCTCTGCCAACTATGACGCGACTCTACCGTGCCAGTGCAACACGCTCTGCGCCAAGTACGGAAACTGCTGCAACGACTACGCCAGTCTATGCACAGGTAGGTCTATCATAACCTTCGGTGTGGTCACGAACTGGTGAATCCATATGACCTTTGACCTTTGACGTTATCTTGATAATGCCATGTCCTTCAAGGAACTTTGACCTATCTCGAAACTGTTCTCTGACTAAAATGTCCTGCAACACATGAATTTCAAAAGTTAGGGGGCCTGAAGTTAATTACGATCCTAGCATACTAGCAGGACCTTTCTAGCAGACATTCGCCTTTGAGAAAGGTCCTGCTAGGATCTTAACGTCAGGCCCTCTAACTTTTGTCCCTACTCGCTATGTTATCAAACACTATATTCAATTCAATTCAATTCTATATAATGTCAACATGCTCCCTAGCCCTCCAATACTTTGGTCAGGTAGTACCCGTGCCGCACAGCGAGCGCGCTTGGTCCGCACTGTCCGACAATAATTGTTTAGGCAGCTAGGGGAGCATGTAACTCAACGTTTCGGGCAGTATGCCATTATCTTAAAACAATGAAATGCATACACTTCTTTTTCACAAGAGTAACAACTTGTCTACTTACTAGAATAAGCTGAAATAGACAAATCTCAGCGAGGAAAGAGTGTACTCTGCCCGTCCTCATGAGACTGGATTCGCCAGTGAAAACGAAGATTTATTGTTTTGCTGAACAACCCATCTGATTCGTCCTCGGTAAAAAAAAATAATACTCCAACAAATATCGATTATTCCGATTGGCTGAGCAGGTAACCCGGTGATGACTACCGCCGCTGCTCCTCTGCCCGTACCCGCCGACATCTCCGCCCTGGCCTCGTCCATGTGGGCCCTGGACACAAGTCGCGCTGACGTAGGCTCTGACGTCATCCTGGACTACGGCGGCTTCATTGCCAACTCCTACGCCGAGAGCGATCTGTCTCCTAACAGGTGGGCAGGAACACTTCGTTGCTTTGAGTGGCTTTTCCCGCCGCTGCATCGAAGCGGAAAAGGCTGAATGCTGTTGTTGAGAATTGTCTTTTATGTCTTGTCGCCAAAATCCCATAGACGTTTGTGCAGGGGTTTTGTAAGAGCCACTTTGGCCATTGAACACGCTTCAATTTTTTATCAAAATGTTGCAAATGCATAGAGCCCATGCTGATATGATAATTGTGCGCATTATCCTTGAAATCATCATGACGTCATCACATGTCACGTGACAGAGCTTTAAAGGGGCACATTTCAAACTCCATTATTTGCACTATATAGGTGGTCATCCTGTCAGATCTGTTGGGTCCAAAGATACACAAGGACAAGAGTAAAATGATTCTACAAGAGTACCGCCCGTCTCTACTCTAGTCAACGGCTCTCTTTGCGTGTATATGCATCTGCATCCCACTCCCTTCCCTTTTGTCCTTCCTCTGCCATAATGTGTCAGGGCTTTCCTTCCCCTGACTGCCTGTGTATGCTCCTGTCACTGCCTTTGAGAAAGGTCCTGCTATAGGATCGAAACGTCAGGCCCTCTAACTTTTGAGATTTGGGTGTTTTTTGGGCACGCCATGCAGGCTGTTCACGTCCGTACGCACCGCTGTGCTGGAAAGACCGACCATCAAGGCCATGATCAAGCTGATGGATAACTACGTGACGAGCCAGGGCAGTCAGGAGACCACCACAGCCACCGAGCGAGCCGAGGAAGACGACTTTATGACGGCCCTCTTCAACACTGACGTCATGCTGCTCACCCACCAGTTCCTCACTGCTAAAGGTCAGAGGTCGTATACGATAAACCATGGCCCGTTTCCAAAAACCCTGCTCAGGCTCCGTTTTGTCTTTCTTTCTTTCGTCCATTTTCAAAGTACAGGGCATGAAAACGGGAGGCCTCTGGCTTCGTTTTGAAGGTTAGGCCTACACTGCGATTTGAAAAAAAGAAAGAATCCGAAGCATCAACTTCAACAAGGAATTGACCCCAACCTATATTTTCAGCTTTTAAAAAAAGCAGGGACGAGGCCGGAGCCGAAGCCTAAGCCGGGTTTTGGAAACAAAGGCCCAAAACGGGTGATTTAGAGTCTCCCCATAGACCTTTCTCAAAGGTCCTGCTCGGATCAAAACGTCAGGCCCTCCAAATTTTGATAGACTAGAATTGAAAAAATGGCCAAGGAAACTTTGTTTACACCAAGTGGATGCAGCTTTTTCAATTTTAGTCAAACAAATACATGAAAAGGAAAATATGAGCTCTCTTGTTGGATACACACGTCAAGGGGAGGGGGGGGGGTCGACTTTGTCTTAGCTGGTGCGACATTCCTGTCATAAACCGTATCCCAGGTGTCTTTGTATTTGTCAACTTCTTTCTGACTACAATGATCGAAATTGACATTTTTAAGTGACACATGTCGGAAATCTGAAACTTAATCTGGGCCACGATCTTGACTTGAAGTGACACATTTCAAGTTCTTATCGGCAGTGTGATATTGTTGTTCACGACCAGGTGCTTGGGTCGCATGCGTGAATAATAAAGACATGATTATCGCGAGAAATTAGGCCAACCTTATCGAAATTATGGAAATAGAGACATAAAAACGTGAGGGTTTTTTGTACAGTGCAATTTACCTGTTAGAAATGTCCTATTATAAGATCGTAAAGACAGTCCCTGTATGTAATTTATTTTTGGAATAGTAAAAGATAGCAGTAATAGTCGTAATTATGCAAAAATGGTGCCAACTGCTTACTGACTAAAATGACATCAATGCCGATATTGAAAATTAAGAGGGCCTGTCCTAGCAGGACCTTTCGCAAAGGCCTCCGAGAAAGGTCCTCCTTGGATCGAAACGTCAGGTTCCTTCTTTTATAACACCTGAAAAATTGGGTCATTTTTTTTGTAAATGTGCATCTGCTTAAGCGCAAAAAAAACCCCATGAAACATGGACCCCCTTGCCTACACAAACTTCACCAATGTTTCCTTCTAAGTAAAGAAGAGTGGAATACAAGTCAAAAGCAATTGACATCACATCGTAGTGCGGTTTGTAATCCTGTTGACACAAGGAGGACTTTTCCTGCTTAGCAGATTTTCACGCTTAATAATCTCACTCAATATTATTTTGACGAAGCTAAAACTTGGTCCGCAAACAGGCCTTGGAAAAACCTATCTATATCAGTATCAACAATTATGAAATCGAACACAGTAAGATGAACATATCATCAAGCAAAGATAACTAACCTCTGTGAGCTGAGGTGATATACAAAAATGTTGCTAACTGCTTACTGACTAAAATTACCAAAATGTAAATCCTAAAATTTAGTGGGCCTGACGTTTCGAGCCTAGCAGGACCTTTCTCAAAGGCCTTTCTCTGTGAGCTGAGCGAGGTAGTTTGTGTGTGCAGTACACAACAGTCAGTCGGCGGAGAGTATAGCTGCAAAGAAAAATACACTTTGCGAGATAAGCGGCTGTATGAAATGGGGCATGGTTATTTATTTTTTTTTAAACTCCACCGTCCATCTGTCCAATCAACCACCAGGTTATTACACCGGGAGTCTGACCGCCTACAAGGACTTCGTCCGGGGACTTCTCTTCGACCACTACTCCCGCAAGGCAAGCGGCGACTCGTCGGGCTTCGAGCACGTCTTCGCCGGCGAGTGGTCCGACTCCGCCAGCGTCTCCGGCTTCCACAACTGGGTCCAGATGTACCTCCTGGAGAAGTCCGGCCTGGCCAACTACCACGGCTACCTCGCGGTGAAACAGGTAGGGTCTATTGGGCGAAAAGTACAGTCCGTTCATTCGAATCGGGCTTACAGCTGGCCTGTCCTTTTTTTTTTTAGTGTGTGTGATGTCACCACACAGGTAGGGCATATAGGCCCTTTTCCAAAACCCGGCTTAGGCTTCGCCTTCGTCTTCGGCTCTGTTATCCAAAAGCTGAAAACACAGTTCGGAGTTCTCTGTTGAAGTTGAAGCTTCGGATTCTTCTTCAAAACGCAGTGCAACATTAATAACCGAAGCCAAAGGCCCCCATTGTCATGCCGTGTACTTTTATGCATGAAAGAAGTGGAGGCAAAGCCGGAGCCTGAGCCTAAGCCGGGTTTTGGAAAAGGGCCTTAGGTAGATTTATAGATAGGTAGATTAATGGGCTAAAAGTACAGTCCGTCTAACTTCGAATCGAGCTCACAGCTGGCCTGTCCATTTTTGAGTGTGTGTGGAGTGTCAACACACAGGGTCCCGCCTGCAAACAATAAACAAAATAGGTCTCTAGATCTTCTCGGAGGAAAAGAACTAGCGCCGTTTTCGAAATGAAGGCTTAGGCTCGGGCTTAGGCTTCGGGCATATTCTATCTTACTCGTTATGATATCATAGGCATCTAAAAACAAGCGTTTGGCCACAGTTTCTTGTGGATACCCTGTACCTTTCAAGCCCCCAAAAACCCTTCAAATTCGGAAACAAACCACAACTTGGATTTTCAGGTTTAGTCAGACGGAGAACGAAGCCTGAACCCGAGCCTAAGCTTTCATTTCGAAAACGGCCTAACAGTCTTCCTCGAATCGAATGGCCGGGCCTTCACAATGCTTATAGACCAGATACAACGAGGAACTATTTCCTTCTTTTGTTTCGTCATGACCTGTGCTCGCTTTCCAATCTTCATTGTTCAGCCATAAAACGAAACCTTTTCGTCACAGATTAAAATATTGTTGCCACATTGGGGTTTTGCTCAGGCCTAGTGTTATGAACTTAGTTGCGAAGAGCGCCACCAAGCGAGCGTGCGGCGCGCCGGCCTACCGTGCGACTGCGGGGCATCTACATGGCGTGGGCTGGCCACGAATGAACGATCTTCGGTCTCTCCACCAGCCAAAGCACATAATGAGCCCTAATCAATCAAACAAAATGTGCCAGGGTTCGTGAACACAACCCCGACTCCCCCGAGTCCTCATTTCTCCGTTTCACCACCAAGGTTCTGCACGGAAATCTGAAACTTAATCTGGGCCACGATCTTGACTTGAAGTGACACATGTCAAGTAATTCTTATCGGCAGTGTGATTGTTGTCCACGACCAGGTGCTTGGGTCGCATGCGTGAATAATGAAGACATGATTATCGCGAGAAATTAGGCCAACCTTATCGAAATTAGGAGAATAGAGACAGAAAACTTGAGTTTATTTTATACAGCGCATTTTTATCTTTTAGAAATGTACTGTTAAAGGTCAACTGCAATGCATTTTGGAATTCGTTTTTTATTTCAAATAATACTATGGTGTACATCCATGCATTTTGGAATCTCTGCATCCATCCGGTGACGTAAAGAACAGCGCCCTCAATAACTACGAGTACAATTTCAATTAATTAAAAAAGGCTTTTAATGAGCCTGAAACACACAATTTATGTTTGATCTGGAATTGCAATGTACCAATGAACATATTTAATGCCAAATCAGAATTTTCTATTTTTTGCACTTCAGTTTTAAGATAGAAAAGACAGGTCCTGTATGAATTTTCTTTAGAATTGCGGTCCTAGAATTTTCAAAGGCAAAGGCCTTTGAGAAAGGTCCAGCAATGAACGAAATGTCAGACCCTCCTATTTTTTGAAGACGGAATGGAACTCTTGGCAGTCTCCACCCTCAGTGAAATACAACAAGGTTACAAACTGCTTACTGATTTAAATGAACAAACAACACAAAGAAATATACAGGGCTTGAATTTCCGATTTTGGCAGGATCGGAAAGTCGGGCTTTGCACCTCCCGCACAGGACACACACTGTATACCGCAATTTACCACAGTGCCCACAGGGGTGTAGGCTCACATACCACGGGACACCACAAAAACCCCGCTGTGGTATGTCGAGGTGCATGGCCCTTATCCTCCCACAGGAAAAACCATGTGTGGTTAATTGTGGTTTCAATGCCGGTTAGAGTTACCTTTCAAGATGGAAGTGTATATTCACCCGGCAACGGCATATTCTTCCTGGAGGTCGTTCCTGCTGATATTACGCATATTCATGAATTCGCACTCTTTACTCTGATTGGCCAACGCCAGAGTATAGAGCATAAATAAGTATGCATAATCATGATGTAATGACAATTGGCCGATCAGACTAAGGGACCGGCTGAATAGCGTTTGCGGGAAGAATGCCATTGCAGGGTGGATAATATAACTTGCCTTAAAGCCCCTACACAACATTGGTAAGATCGAAAAACATAAATGTTCACAGATTTACATGATACTTATACAGTTTGAAGATGTTTAAAGTTGAAACCTCGCACTGAAATATTTCTGCCTAAAATGCTGTATTTTCGGCGAAAAGAGTAAAGAATTAGCTTACGTCTCATCCCCTAGATCTAAACGATTTTTCGGAACATTTGTTGAATGAAAACTGCATTATCGCGAAACAAATGAAAGCAGTTTTTCACTATTTTCTCGAGACTCAGTTGGCGGATTGAGCTGAAATTTTCACAGGTGTGCTATTTCATGCATATGTTGGATCAGACAACGTATGGATGCTATTCTTTGACCTCGATGTTGTGTTATCCCTTTAAAGAACTGTCCCAGCAATAATCCTATACTTCAATACATCTCGGATATTCCTTCGCAGCCGAGCGTCGTCAAGTTTCAGTTCACGTGGTCGGGCCGATTGAAGCCGGTCACTTCGTCCATGATTGGAGCCAGTCCCGAGTTCGAGGTCGGCCTCTTCGCCGTCTGCTTTCTGACGTCACCTAACGACACGTGCAAGGTGACGCTGGACGGTCACAACATTGACGTGCGCACCTACGACTACAAAGGGGCCGACGTACTGGGGTCGGCGTATTTCATCGGGTGAGGGCGCCCTGTCTCGAATCCAATCAACCATTGGGGATGGCAGCGAGCCACTAAGCTTCAAATTAACACAAAGGATGAAGCTAAAGTAATTAGACTTAAATGACTGCGATAATATGCAAACATATTGCAAATGTCCTACTGACTAAGATGATTAAAAAGCGAATCTCAAAAATTAGCGGGCCTGACGTTTCGATCCCAGCAGGACCTTTCTCAAGGGGAGAAAACACGTAAATACACACGGAATTGAGAGAACCGGACGTTTCCTTTCTTGCAGGACTTTTCTATCTTTGAGAAATGTCCTGCTGTGATTCATCCGTCAGGTCCCAGACTGTAAAATTTAAAACGAAACAAGCGTTTTGTAGGCTAGCAAAGTGTAACAACTTTATTAACGTAATTTCAAATGGCAACGAAAACTTAACGGGACTTAAACCCGAGACCTCTGGTTTTTCGTACCAGCGATTCTACCATCTGAGCTATATATCCAGCACTTAGATGGTGGCCTTTCAAAATAGCCAATTAATCTTAATCTATTTTAGCGATACCAAAATATTAATAATGCAGCTTCAAACGGAATCTCTCAGATGCTTTGTTAGATATTAGTGAGAAAATGATATGTGTGTGTTAGACTCATCAATAGTCGGGATACTGTAAAGAAACGAAAGGTAACAAAGTTTCGGGAAAAAAAATGAAATGAAAGTAGGAGGTGATCACGGGGAGGTCAGCCACCTGACCCCCGTAACTCCTGGCAATAATCATTCGCCTGAACTCTTTTATGCCATTTCTTCATAAAGATAAGACACTTGTGGGGGGGGAAGATCCACGATGGTTTGATGATTGTTAGAGATGCCGTAGTCTGTATACATTAATGGGAGGAACTATATAGAATTCAGTATACTACAACTGAACATAATAAAATAAAATAAAATAAAAAGTAATTGGTATGGTTTTCTAAGGCGAATGATCAAGGATGGATTCCGCAGGAAACCATCACTAGTAGAAGGCGAAATTAATCATGCCCTTTTCTTTGCTAATATTGATCTAGAGCGCATAACAAAAAAGTCAACCACTACGGGATTATATTAATGTTCAGTATCTGAAATACATAGCTCATATATGTCGTAGGGAAAATACAAATTTGACCAAGCTTAGTTTATTTTTTATCCCTAGAGTCCCATACTATCGAGATCCCTGGATAGGTATCTCAGGACTACTGGGTGATCTTTCTATTGAGCAGATTAAAAGAGAAACACAGTCGAAAACTGGTTTCACCAGGCTCCTAGGAGTCCTGACTCATATGAAGCCTAAAGCTTCTAAATGAGGATCTAAACTGTACTGTACTGTACTGTACAACTGTTCAGGAAAAGGTATACTGGATTTCATGATTGTGCGTGATTATGAATACAATTGCCAGTTCCAGATTCCTAGCCCGTGGGCTGTGCCATAAAGCTTCTATAATATTAAACAGTAAAGCTGCTGCTATCTGTACTGAATCATTGTTAATAATACCGGTCAATACCATTGGTCCTTGAGTTTCCATAAGCCCAGATGATAATCATGCCTAAGATAGGCTACCAGTATGCATTATTAACAGACGAAAAAGGAAACACAGTCACACACTACTATTTGGTTTGTGACAGCCTCATCAGCTAGCTTAGAAAGTTTTATTTTTACAAAATGCCCGATGCCATGATGAGGGCACCCGTATAATAATTGTGACCCGGCACAACGATATGAGGAATATCCCACCCGAAACACTTTTTGAATAAACAACGCCTGAAGTTAAAGTATCTTCACAATTCGATTACAAAAAGTGGTTTTTTTTCCGGGAAATTTTAAATATTAGAGGATATTATATTTTGATATAATTTGAAAGCTAATGGTACACTCTTTCACATCATTAGAAAATCTCAAAATCTCAACAGTGGGGTTATTCCTCATTATGCTGTGCCGGGTCACAATTATACTCTTTTCTTTGGCTCCGTCGCACTGGGTCCATAGGGACTCGCTTATCAAAAGCTCAATCAGCTTTGTAATCACCTCGCGATGCTCTGCTCTGTCGTGGGAGCCGCCATATTATAACAGTTCCTTCCAGCAATGGAGGCCAAACTGAACACCTGGGTCTAAATTCATGGAATCCGTTACGGCACAATTCTGCAGCAATTATCGGCAGCGTTTAGCGTATATCTATTTCATGGAATCCGTTAGCAAGACTTTCGGCTCTTGAAATACGCAAGCCATTACAGCAGAGCATAATCTGCTACGGTAAGCGAAGATATGGTTGCTAACGGCAACGGACCCGCTGGTCAGCAGCGCAATACAAACATGAAATCAAACGGACTTTGTTCGTTGTGCGCAGACAAGGTATTACGTCATACATCAAGGTCAGCCCGACGCAGCTGAGCTCTCCGCTCAGCTAGACAGTGACACCAAACCAACGATCTTCATACCTCTATCTTCAGACATAGAGTGCTATACATTTTTATAGAGCTCTATAGTTTCATACGTATGTCGCCATTTATATCTGACACCAGGCTGAAATAATCCAATTCATCTAAGACTACTAAACTCTTCTCTAGCGGACGGTAAGTATCATTCATTTATCGGAATTGACCATCCTCAGTATACATCGCTGTTCAGCCGTTGTGTTTGGGGTTCACGACTTAATACGTCCCCCACCCTTTCAGAAAAGAAACCGTACCTTAATACTGTGCATTTGCTATGAAAGAGTATAGAGTCGATATAATTTTTGACTTAGGCCCTTATACCAGCTCATCTTAACCATTTTTATTATTCCACACGAGTACTAGTAGTAGCGCCACCTATCCGTATCGACCGTCGTATACTGCATTGCAAAACTAGTTCATGTACTGTATGTACATGTGTAGGCCTACCAGTACATGTACATGTATTACCTTCTTGGTGTACATGTAAAGTACATTGTAGTACACGTGCTAGTACTACATAGCCTACAAAAAAGTACAAGTACATTATAGCCGATAAATAGGAGTTCGATTTAGTGTTCTGCACCCCTATGACCTGTCGTGATAGCGCCACCTATCGACTGTTGTATTATAAAAAAAATACTGCATCGCACAAGTACTTAGTATTACTAGTAATAGTACTTAGTAGTAGTTACTAGTACTGTATTACATGTGTGTGTACAAGTAGTAACTAGTATTTACAGGTAGGACATGTACACTGTCTGGTGTGATCGGTTCCAACACGTTTGTGTCACACCTGCCCAAGCAAGGATGACGTTTGACTTGTATAGATCACCATGCAACTAAGAGCTGCGTAGCCCAGAGTTCTGAAGACGACAAGACCTAAGAAGTAAGACTACGTGACACGTATACAGACACTACTCAGTACAGTAGTCAGGATTGACAATAACAACATGATACTGTACAACAGTCATACGGTGGTCACTTAATGCCATTCCATAAAAATAATAATGCTAGTACCTCTAAAATTTAGTGGGCCTGACGTTTCGATCCTAGCAGGACCTTTCTCAAAGGCAGAGTCACTCTGCCTTTGAGAAAGGTCCTGCTAGGATCGAAACGTCAGGCCCACTAAATTTTAGATTTACATTTTGGTAATTTTAGTCAGTAAGCAGTTTGCAACATTTGCTAGTACCTGTTATGCAATGACATTAAGCAGCCACCGTACTATTACTGTTGTACATTAATACTACAAAATAATAATATCAAAGTACATGTACTGGACTGTATTACTATTAGTACTAGTATTAGTATTACATTAACATTAAATGACTATGTTTATTGTTTGTATTGTTTGGCCCTATGGAAGACCACCTTTGTGTGAACGGTATACCCTGGATATATATTAGAAATAAATAAATAATTAAGAAAAAATCCATGTTCTCATTTTGACAAGCCCTTCTTGGAACAAATTCATACTGTTATTTTAATATGACCATCCGTGTATTGTACAGGGGAATTTATTGGTCTAATTAAGTTCAGTCATCTTCAGCAAAATCACAGTAGTTTTTCTTCACTCTGATGCCTCTGCATATTTTGTTGCCAACTTTAACTTTGTGTTGTTTTCGGTGCTCAAGGCAGATTGGTGAGAGAGGTCCTCAGCCGGAGGTTGTATCACCATGACAACAATAGAGGGCGGTATACAACAGCTTAGGGCTGAGGACATACACGATGCCTGGCTGGTCGAGAGCAAAGGTAGGCGGGTCATCCCGTCCCGACCCGACCCGACCCGACCCGACCCGACCCGTGCAATCCAGCACTCAGAAGCCGTACTAGCAACGTATGGTCTTTGATGATTCAGGGAGAATGGGGGTGCGGACCTCCTTCAATCTCGCCTGTAGTTGCGGTAACCGTAACCCTCATCCTCCCTCAGTTCATCATCACCGACCCTCGGCAGGATGAGGGTTACGGTCACCGCAACTATCTCAACTGTCTGATGCTGACACTAACGCTAATTTTTTAAGCCCTACAGTATGCAAGACAATCCTAGAGACATCAGGAGAAACACTTTAGATCAGTTTGAGGTCGAGAACGAGGCGTTAATTAATTCATCCCAATGTGGGTTTTTTCTTCCCAAGATTAGAAGTAAATTGATTGGTTTCTTCTTCGAAGACTATCTATCTGTTATTGTCACAATTGTCTTGCGGTATAAAAGAAAGCAAGTTATATTCACCCGGCAAAAGCATTCTTCCCGCAAATGCTTTTATTCCAGTCCCTTAGTCTGATTGGCCAATTGTCATTACATCATGTTTGTGCATATTCATATGTGCTATACGCTCTGATATTGGCCAATCAGAGTCAAGAGTGTTCATGAATATGCATATCATCAGCAGGAACGACTTGCAGGAAGAATGCCGTTGCCGGGGGAATTATACACTTCCATAAAGGCAAACTAAACATGTTCATCTGAAATTGATGTTTGAACTGGACAGGGTTTCCTAGCGACGAGGCTTGCAGTGAGGAGATGTTCCGATACCGACACAGGGTAGCCCCTGAATTGATGTGGGGCTGTTTCAAAGACTCAGGTCTGGTTGGGGTAAGTCGATCATGGTAGCCCAGCTTTCAAACCGCGCGGTTTGATGAACGATGGTCGTGTATAAAATATTTAAGAGAATGAATGAGTACCACGAGGTTGCTCTGATGCAGAGAATACTTTGACTGGTCAGGTCTGTTTCATCAGTGGTTGATTACCACCAATCGCAAGACGATGACTGTCTGTTTTGTCCTTGTCACTTTGCCTTTGAGAAAGGTCCTGCTAGGATCAAAACTTCAGGCCCTCTTTAACTTTTGAGATTTATGTATTGCAGGTCATTTAGTCAGTGAGAAGTTTGCAACATTTTTGTTATCTACTTCATGAGCATGATATTGACATGTCTTCAGCACTCGGATTCGGATGCGTTGCCTTCTACTCTAGATCCTTGTGGCCACCAGGACAGCCCAGGACAATTTGACGCACGAAGCCATGACTATCCACGACGCTGACGGCACTCTGATCTGTATACACTCACTCTGCACTCTGCTGGACTACAGGAAGAAAGTATGAACACAAGCCACTGCTTCTTAGGAGTAAAGGATGAGCGTCATACTATCACTACAGAGGTTTTTCATCAGTCGCGTGCTTTTTGCTGGTCTGCGTTCAATTCGTGCGGATGTACACGGAACACGCGCGCCTTCGAGTCATCAAAATTTGTCCAATAGAAATACTCAGATTTGATATTTGCATGCGCATCCATGGACGAATGATCTAACGGACGAATGTTCTAACCTTTCGAATAATGAGCCTTCCTTCATAGGTGTACCTTGTTCTAATGGGCATGTACCATCTCTCCCTTACCCTGTCTCTCCTTTTTAAATGTAGAATCGCTCAAACCAAGGCTATAAAGCCACTCAAGATTAAGGGCTAGAGAAAGAATGAGATAGGGAGGGACTCGGGAAGGCTAGAGATAGGAATTGACATTCCTCGTGAAAAAGGGCAAGAGCATAGGCTGGGGGAAAACTTGAACCAGGAAGAGAATTCCAGAGAGAGGCTGAACGAGGGAAGAAGCTGTTCCGATACCTCTCCATTCTAAACCTTGGGACAGATAAAGTGTGTGGGTGAGAGGAGGCAAACAGCCTGGTTACTCACTTAAATGTCCTAACTTGGGGGACCAGGTCTCTCCCTATTACTTTAACTCTCCCTCTCTCTATCTCTTTCTCTTTCTCTGCTGACTTTCAATGTCTGACCCCTCGTAAATAAGGGAGGTCATTTTCCTATCCATTGATTATCATCAAACGATTGGTTGTTATGTTTCGCTGATTTGGATGAAATCCATCACACGTCTCATACCTGTGTTTCACCGGGCAGGGCATCGCCAGTCGTCTCATGGCTCACTTCCTACAGTTTGTCCGGGAAAATCTCAGGGACGTCACCAAAGTCTGCCTCATCTGTCACGACGTCCTCATACCGTTTTACGAGAAGCTTCACTTCCACTGCGCTGGACCATCTGAGGTTGTACATGGTGAGCGAAAAAATCCTCCCAAATCCTCGTTACAAGACTTATGATCAGAGGATCATATGCTCTGAGGACTGTCGACTTTCTCTCTCTGTGATACAGACAAAGTTGCAACTAAGCCGCTTGCTGAATGGCGTTACTGATGAATACTCATGTCTGAGTTCTTCTCACAAATTGACAAAATTGGCCAAGAAAACTTTAGATAAGACTTAAGTCTTTGCAGAGGTATCACTCTGGTTTTTGTCAGGACCATACCTCTTCTGTAAGAGACCTTGTACATGGCGTCACCACAAACCCTCCTATAAAGAAAACTTGGACTGAACCGGGACTTGAACCCAAGACCTCTGGATTAACGTGCCAGCGCTCTTCCATCCGAGCTATCCAGCCCTTAGATGGTGACCTTCTAGTCTTTGCTGGGGTGGGGGCGCCAGTCAGAACTTCAGAATCAATTTAACCATTAACTGCCGTATATCTCCCTGGAGAGTTGTACTCACAGTTAATAGAGTCTAGGATCAAACGGTCAGGCAATTTATTTCTTCCATTTATTTCTACGGGTCTATTCGCAGGCTCGTTACCCTGGTTTGAGATGGAGCACAACTTTGACGGTGTAATAAGCATCAAAGACTAGGCCCTGGAACGTGAGAGGGCTAGGATGGCATTCGACATTGTGCCATTGTAATTGGGGGAGGGGGGGGGGGGGCAGTGCCTGGCAGGGTAAGGTCAAAGGTCGTCCCCCACCCCAAGGGAGAGCAACACCACCGCACTGCTGAGAGACCACAGCAATGGCCAAACAAGTCTGCCGCACGACCTCCGACCTTGACCAGCTCGTCTGTCAAGTTTGGCAGACATTTACACTCAAGGAGCGATCTATCGGCACAGGTTTAGTAAGCAAGGAGGATGCTGGCACTTTTTGTTTCCTTTTCCAAAACAATTATTTTCCCCAAAGACGGGTAGTCTAATTTCCAGTCATGTTTAAGTACAGTATGATATATATGTAGGTTGTTCATGTGCAAGGTTCAATGGTTGGAAACAGCGAAAATCCATCAAAATTTTGTCTTTTTATCATTTTATAAAAAAGAAAGAAAAAAACATGTGGGCGGAAACGGGAAACTAATAATTTTTATTTACTTGGTCTTAGATTTTGATAAAATCTGATTCAGCTATACCCTCAAGTTCATTTATTTTTGGAATTCAGTGCACATAAAGAAAAGCATGAATATTGTATCAGAATGTTGAAGCTGTTTTAAGTGAGCAAGTTATAGACAAAACAGCCAAATTCTTGATTTGTTTTTAATTGTACAACATTGTCCGACAAGTATGTGCATGATGATGAACTATTTACTCATGATGTTTATTCTACAGAGCCCTGAAAATTAAATTGACGACCACGTGTTCCGTTAAGGTATTTGATATTAGAGATGGTTATAATGAATTTTTTTACCACACTTATGTTGAGGATGTAAGGATGTAAATTTGATTGTGGAATTAAAATATTTTTAGAAAAAAAAGAAAAAAAATGGTTTTGTTTTATTTTATTGAAATTGTTCTGACATATCCTTCCCTTCCCTGCCCTGCCCTTCCCTTCCCTTCCCTGCCCTGCCCTGCCCTTCCCTTCCCTTCCCTTCCCTTCCCTACCCTTCCCTGCCCTTCCCTGCCCTTCCCTGCCCTGCCCTTCCCTGCCCTTCCCTGCCCTGCCCTGTCCTTCCCTGTCCTTCCCTGCCCTTCCCTACCCTTCCCTACCCTTCCCTGATTTTCCCTGTCCTTCTCTGCCCTTCCCTTCCCTTCCCTTCCCTTCCCTTCCCTTCCATTCCCTTCTATTCTCTTCCCTTCCCTTCCTTTCCCTTCCCTTCCCTTCCCTTCCTTTCTACTCCCTTCCCTTCCATTCCCTGCCATCCCTGCCATCCCCTTCCCTGCCCTTCCCTGCCCTTCCATGCCCTTCCATTCCATTCCCTGCTATTCCCTGCCCTTTCCTGCCCTTCCCTGCCCTGCTCTGCCCTTCCCTTCCCTGCCCTTCCCTGCCCTTCCCTTCCATTCCCTGCCATTCCCTGCCATCCCCTGCCCCTCCCTTCCCTGCCATTCCCTGCCATTCCCTGCCCTTTCCTGCCCTTCCCTGCCCTTCCCTTCCCTGCCCTGCTCTGCCCTTCCCTTTCATTCCCTGCCCTTCCCTGCCCTTCCCTTCCATTCCCTGCCCTTTCCTGCCCTTCCCTGCCCTTCCCTTCCCTGCCCTGCTCTGCCCTTCCCTTTCATTCCCTGCCCTTCCCTGCCCTTCCCTTCCATTCCCTGCCCTTCCCTGCCCTTCCCTGCCATTCCCTGCCCTTTCCTGTGTTTTTTCTGCCCTGTCCTATCCTACCCTGTCCTCAGTATCTTTTCGATACTGTTCACAGTTGACCTCCATTCTCTTCCTGTCTAGTCACTTCTACTCACGTGTTAATTAACATCTGTTTTCTTCAGCTTGATCATAATTTATCATGCGGTATTAACCGTGACTGTTCACTTACTAAATCCTCTGCCGCCTTCCTGTTGGATTCCAAGAAGTTGCGAGGGAAACCCAATACTTTTGGTGTAATAAGTAACCGTGAGATCAATATTTCCTCACGCTACGAATGTTGGTTATTCCCTGTACGATATCGTTCCGATTTCAGGTTCATAAACGAGGGAATTTCCCTCGTTGTGCCCAAAACAGCGCACCGCCCTCTACCGGCCAACGCGAGTCGTTTATTTGTTATTCTAATAGGAGGTCCAATAGTTCACAGACGGGAGATAAAAAAGGTGTATACCTGTCCATGCGCTATCAGTTAGTTCCGCACTGATCCCTTGTGTATGCACGGGACAGCTTGGAGTTACCGTTGGGTACACATCGAGGGATCTGTATAATACCCCGAGTCAGTCGGTGTCCGTGCAGTGATATGAGTTGATTGAGTCTAGGAATCTCTCTCAGTCGGCTCTGTTTAATAGTTCGTCTCGTCGATCATTTCAGGAGACGGCTGTCGATTGTCGACTCTAGTGGGCGATCGTCCTGTCGACACCGAGCGGTCAGCTGTCTGCATTGTCGATTTGTCGAAGCCGTTTTGCTGTTGTTGTTGTGTGATTGGAGCCTATCTTTGCGCCATTATAGATATCACTGACTTGATTTTTTTGGAACCACGGCTGAAGACGCTTAGCACAGCAGCCCGACCAGTGTTCCTATGTCTGCAGGCTTATAGGTAAGTCCTAGCATGGAAATACATGGTCATAGCTAAAGACGTTGCCTTTGATAGTCTACACAAAGTAATACAAACGGGTTGCAAATACCCGTACCTTACCGGCCTATATGAACAATATTTATAAGATTATCTCACAAATTTTGAAGGCATGACTTTTAACACCTCAGGAGAAACGTTCTCAATGAAACAGAACCTTGAGATTCCTCCGGAAAGGTCCTGCTAGGATCGAAACGTCGGGCCTTCCATATGATTGTCTTCGATGTTTTGATTTGCGACACCTCCATGATAGGACAGTGCAAAAAAGGCATTGCCGACACTCTATGCATCACTGGCGTTAAGTGCGTTGTACCGTGGTCGTATACCTATAGCTCCCTGACGAGTACGTGGTATATTTTTTATGTTGTTATCATCAATGCTGGTATTTGTTCTGGACATTAATAACACCATCAGCTCTGAGCTCATTGTTTGTAGACTGTCCTTGGCTACAATAATCCCTCTGCCTTTTTTTTTTATATTTTACGATAATGGTCCATAAACCATTACCAGACAATGACATGACAAGCGCCATCCTTCCTGCTTGACCTTTGTTGCCGAGTTGAGTTAATTCTACATTTTCTCTCACATTATTTTTTATTCGAGAACAAACAAAATGTGAATCTCTTGCTGACTGTCTACCAACCCCTTTGGACCTGTGGTGAAATGCAAAATTGTAGTTAGTGGCCTCTGATGAAGGCCCTGCTAGGATCGAAACGTTTGGCCACTAACCTTTTATAATTTTGTATTCAAGTAGCTGACCTTAAAGCCCCTATGTTCACACAATTCATAGATTCATGAAACTTATACAGTTTGAAGATGGTTATAGTAGAAACCACGCGCTGATGCTGTATTTTTGGAGAAAAGAGTAAAAGAAATCGTTTACGTCTCACTTCCTAGATCTAAACGATTTTTCTGAACAATTCGTTAAATGCTGCATTTTCGCGAAACAAAACAATAAGCGGTTTTTCACTGCTCGCTCGAGACTCGGTTGGCGGATTGAGCTGAAATTTTCACAGGTGTGCTATTTCATGCATATGTTGGATCAGACAACGTATGGATGCTATTCTGTGACCTCGACCAATGTTGTGTTATCCCTTTAATGGCTATACATTTGAGGCCAGGTTTAGCACTAAATCTATGTCGCCTCAGTGGACTCCAAAAGACAATGTTTGAACACCGAGGTGCTAAACTCGAATTAAAAAAAACAATGTGGGTTTATTACTGGTATATTTCCCTTGTGACTTGTATTTTAGTTTAAAGTAATGATTCACACGTCCGTTATCACTGTTGCAACCTACTTGCACCATAGAGAAAGGAACAGAGTCACTCTATGCTTGCACTTGCCAAGGGGAAAGGTAAATATTCAGGCAAAGGATGGAAAGACTCCGGATTCGACACTTCCTTGATCATTGTTTGATGGTCATCGAACTTGGTTTCCTCATACACGGAAACGCTAACTCAGTAACTGCCTTCCTGTGCTGCCAATGTCTTGCGTGCTTAGTGACTTGCGTGGTTTCTAAGGTTTTTTCCCTTCCGGTTTCCCGCATCACGGAACTATTTCGACACATTTCCCGGTTGCTGGGATTAAGTTACCAGGCCGTACAACGGTGAGCCCGCACCGAGAACGCTTACTTTTCAAGGCAACTCTTTTCAACCCGGACCTCTGCGTGGCCTTACTTCGACAATGGGGGCGCCCTTGCGAGAGGGGAGAGTAAGAAGGAGAGGGAGAGGGAAAGGGAGAGACAGAGACAGAGGCAGAGGCAGAGGCAGAGGCAGAGGCAGAGGCAGAGGCAGAGGCAGAGGCAGAGGCAGAGGCAGAGGCAGAGGCAGAGGCAGAGGCAGAGGCAGAGGCAGAGGCAGAGGCAGAGGCAGAGGCAGAGGCAGAGGCAGAGGCAGAGGCAGAGGCAGAGGCAGAGGCAGAGGCAGAGGCAGAGGCAGAGGCAGAGGCAGAGGCAGAGGCAGAGGCAGAGGCAGAGGCAGAGGCAGAGGCAGAGGCAGAGGCAGAGGCAGAGGCAGAGGCAGATGGCAGGGGCAGAGGGCAGGGGCAGGGGCAGGGGCAGGGACAGGGGCAGGGGCAGGGGCAGGGGCAGGGGCAGGGGCAGGGGCAGGGGCAGAGGCAGAGGCAGAGGCAGTCGATAGCTGGATTTCCGGGTGGCGTTATACGAAGCATAGTTTATGAAATTCCCATAAGCAGTAAACCACTGTGTCGGCTTTGTTCCTGCCTTTCAGAGAAACCTGCAGTTTCGAGCTGAATTGTGTGAGACACTGCGAGGCGGTTTGTTTGAAAAAGAGATCACAAAGATGGCTATACTCCTGGCCAATTTTAGTTTCACTCGACGTTAAAATCCAAACACTTCCTCCTTCGCACATAGCTTTGATTCGAGCTCCCTAGTCAGCGGGCTTGTTCCTGATAACCCCTGCCTTATATTCAACCTTACCACAATAGATTCACATCGCGAACACGAACACTGCAGGCAGGTGCCAGGCAGTGACGATAATGACGAAAGTACCGAAACCATTCACGGGAACATCGTTTCAAAACAGTGTAAACCTTTCGATATGGTATCTATATAGCAATCTGAATGGCACCAGCTTTTCCTCGTGTTCTGCTGTGTTTTTGTAATGGTGTTAGTGTCGATTTTCCACCGTCTGATCTTGAGGCAATTTTACATAAATTGTGAATAACCACGGATGTGTACGCCCGTTATTTTGAAGAGTTCCTTTGTCTGTGAGTCTTGCTCGTTAATTCGAGGTTATGTCTTCTTCTTTGTGCGGTCTGACTTGTGTTGGGTTCGGCGCGTACAGTGTGTGTAGCATTGTCCTTCCATCGATTATTCAATTGACCATGTCCTTGACCGATGGGATGTTGATATTGCGTGCCTGTAAATAACTGACGCTTACTTCGTCACCGTCTCGGTCACAACCAATTGTCTTCGTCTCCGGCTCGGTAGCCTGTACGGGTGACGCTACACTTCCATCGGCTTGAACTGTCTTGTTACTTTCCTCACCACTTCGGCAATAGCCGGCTCAACTTTGTTTTCTCCTCTGTATTTTCCACGATCCTGACTCGAGTCAATGGCTCCACTCTTATTTCCCGTGACCCTGACTTGGGTCAATGGCTCCACTCTTATTTCCCGTGACCCTGACTCGGGTCAATGGCTCCACTCTTATTTCCCGTGACCCTGACTCGGGTCAATGGCTCCACTCTTATTTCCCGTGACCCTGACTCGGGTCAATGGCTCCACTCTTATGTCACACGATCCTGACTCGAGTCAATGGCTCCACTCTTATTTCCCGTGACCCTGACTCGGGTCAATGGCTCCACTCTTATTTCCCGTGACCCTGACTCGGGTCAATGGCTCCACTCTTATTTCCCGTGACCCTGACTCGGGTCAATGACTCCACTCTTATTTCACACGATCCTGACTCGGGTCAATGACTCTACTCGTATTTCTCAAGACCCTGACTCGAATCAAAGACTCCACTCTTATTTCCAACGATCCTTACTCGAGTCAATGACTCCATTCTTGTTTCCCCTGACCCTGACTCGGGTCAATCACTTCACTCTTTTTTAGCCAAGACTCTGACTCGAGTCAATGACTCTACTCTTATTTCCCATGACCCTGACTCGGGTCAATGACTCCACTCCTGTTAGCCATGACCCTGACTCTGGTCAATGACACCACTCTTATTTCCTATGACCCTGACTTGAGTCAATGACTCTACTCTTATTTCACACGATCCTGACTCGGGTCAATGACTCTACTCGTATTTCTCAAGACCCTGACTCGAATCAAAGACTCCACTCTTATTTCCAACGATCCTTACTCGAGTCAATGACTCCATTCTTGTTTCCCCTGACCCTGACTCGGGTCAATCACTTCACTCTTTTTTAGCCAAGACTCTGACTCGAGTCAATGACTCTACTCTTATTTCCCATGACCCTGACTCGGGTCAATGACTCCACTCCTGTTAGCCATGACCCTGACTCTGGTCAATGACACCACTCTTATTTCCTATGACCCTGACTTGAGTCAATGACTCTACTCTTATTTCCCATGGTCATGACTTCGTCCAATTCTGGCGCGAATATTTATCCACCTTTTCATGGCAACATCAGGGTTCGGCCTAGTACATATAATTATGTGGATTTAACTACCACCGTCGGTCTGCAGGCAAACGTTGATGGCGCTGTTACAGCAGACCGAAAGGACGCGAATTTTAGGCCGTTTTCGAAATGAAGGCTTAGGCTCGGGCTCAGGCTTCGTCTCCGTCTGACAAAACCTGAAAATCCAGGTTGTGGTTTGTTTCCGAATTCGAAGGTTTGTTGGCTTGATAGGAACAGAGTATTCACCGAGAAACTGGGGCCAAAGGATTGTTTTTAGATGGCTGTGATGGTATTAACGAGTAAGATCAATTATGACCGAAGCCTAAGCCCGAGCCTAAGCCTTCATTTCGTATACGGCATATTAGGGAAGACCACCATTGTAAGGGCTGGATAGCTCATAGCACTGGTACTTTAATCCAGAGGTCTCGGATTCAAGTCCAGGTCCAGTAAAAGTTTTCATTAACGAGTAAGATAACTATGACCGAAGCCTGAGCCCGAGCCTAAGCCTTCATTTCGTGAACGGCCTCAGACTGGCAGCCCTCACACGGAACGATTGCTCATAATTCACGCGCTGATATTAGTAGGATGCGTGGGAACACAACACGTGCTGACCTGAGCGATTGAATTTCACAATGTGAATTAAAATGCACGTCGGGTCCAGAAGTTGCGTATAACCGATAGATATGCCAGATTATCGGATATTCAGCCGCGTGCTCGACTATCTTAAGCACCGACTATAAAAAAACCACCGGCGATGGGCGATTACGTAATTCGTTTAAGCGGATGAATAGCCGTGCCTATTGGCATGACGTCAATACTCCTGTGATTAAAATGTAGGGAGTGCGTCAGAACATTTATACTTGAAATCCGTAAATTGCGGGGTTTTTTTAAATTTCATTTAAATTTATTTTTCCCCCGGATCTAACGACAATGACTGGATGGCAGTAGCTGATATAATTATTTAAATAAATCATAAATAAAAATTGCATAAAAATATATATGAGAATATTATACAATACACAAATCTTAACCCCCATAAAGAATTTGTGCAAAGAAGCAAATGGAGAGAAAAAAGTAAGCGTTTCCCTGGTGACATGAAATTTCTCAACTTTGATGGCCGCAGCCCACTTCCTAAACAACTCAGGTCTCTTGTCCTTGTCCTTGTCCAGCTTTTTCCCGCTGACATTTTGACATCCAAAAGCCTGGCAGTACACCACCGTTCAGCTCGCGAGTGTATAACTGCACGCAGTATATACATGTAGTAGGGGTACATCCGTCCGGGCCCATGCGGGAGTTTTCCGTTGCGATGTCATACCCCCCGCAGTGACTGGCGGCAATTCAAAAAGATGGCGGTTTGCGGGAAAGCGAATTCGACCACCGAATTCCATGATTTTTCCCTCTTTATGAAACTCGTAGGTGAATAGCACATAGGTAATTGTAGGTTGTTTTTAACACCCAGTCAGATAAGCCAACATTTTTCCCTGGGTTTCATTCCCCTTTAAGAGTTATCGTGTGCTACCAAGCGTTCAGATATCTTCTGCGTCTTCTCTTGCGCATTGATTTTTGTCACTGACATTTGAACGACCTTTGGTGCGTGTCTCTGATATTCTGTAGCGCCCTATTGCTATCTGTGTAGTCTTGTACCTATTCTACCCTGCCAGAATGTCTGCGGTGTAAACCGGCAGCAAATCGTTTCAGAAAAAAACTCTCTTAAAGCCCCTACACAACACTGGTAAGCTAGATCGAAAAACAGAACTGTTCACATATTTACATGAAACTTATACAGTTCGAAGATGATTATGGTAGAAACCTCGCACTGAAATATTTCTGCCTAAAATGCTGCATTTTTGTAGAAAAGAGTAAACGATATCGTTTACGTCTCAACCCTATAGATCTTAACGATTTTTCGGAACAATGAGTTGAATGCTGCATTTTCGCGAAACACATGAACCGTTTTTTACTATTTTCTCGAGACTCGGTTGGCGGATTGAGCTGAAATGTTCACAGGTGTGCTATTCCATGCATATGTTGGATTAGACAACGTATGGATGCTATTCTTTGACCTCGACCAATGTTGTGTTATCACTTTAAAGGTTTTTCTGCGTAGGGGTTATCCACTACTACTAATTAATACTAAGTCGAGAGCATAGACAGTTAGCCGATGCCTACATGTGCTTCATGAATGAATCCCCTCCACACTAATTATAATCTGTCTAGCATGGTAGTCCTCAGCTCTTCAACTCTGTCAAGTCCTGTGTCTCTCTTCAGCATACCAATGCTATCTGTCTGCTTCTTACCTCTTTTTCTCACTACTACTAAGTCAAGAGCATAGACAGTTCGCCGATGCCTACTCAGGCATCATGAATGAATCCCCTCCACACTAATCTATCCTGCATGGTAGTCCTCAGCTATTCCACTCTGCCAAGTCCTATGTCTCTCTTCTGCACACCAATGTAATGTGTCTGCTTCCTACCCCCTTTTCTCACTACTACGAAGTCGAGAGCATAGACAGTTAGCTGATGCCTACTTGGATCTCATGAACGAATCCCCTCCATACTAATCCATCCAGCATGGCAGTCCTCAGCTCTTCAACTCTGTCAAGTCCTGTGTCTCTCTTCATACCTATGTCATTTATCTGCTTCCTATTGCTATCCCTTTTCTCCCATTGCCATGTGATGTTTCCCACAATACCAGGGGACTAGCCTAGAGCTCTGGATGGCATACGCAATGCCTTGCACGTACATCTATGACATTGCCCGCAGCGTTTAGCCAATGGCTTCCATTGACTCGCGAACTGAAGCCATAGCCACACACTCATCTATGGCGATTGCCAGCAACCGCTAGCTAGCTGGTGGTCTCCATAGACTCCTGTGTCAACTGAAGTCATATCCACACATACACACACACACACGTTAGCGGGGATTGCCCGAAGCCGCTGGCCAGTGGCTGCCATAAATTCGTGCGTACACTGAAGCCATAGCTAATGCATTCGGACACAATGAAGTCGCGCCCTTCCTGAAGCGATTTCTCGGTCAAGTGCCGCCGTGAAGCGCCCTCTCGCGTCGCAGTTAATCTCTGCCGCTTTCTACGTACTTCGTAAACTGTTAATTTGGTGAGGTGTAGGATGAAAGACTGGCACGCAGGGCTTGTGACACAACAGCCAGTCATTCTGTGGCACACAATAATAAAGCTCTTGGCGAAGATACAATTGTGACTGTAGGCGGCAAATACAAATGTAAACCGTGGAATAATCAACTGGTTAGCAACAGAGGGCGCCCTTGTTTTGACAAGCAACTCTCCGATTGGCTGAAAGATGTCAAACCACAACTAGCTCTCACCACAATCCTGTGTATTTTTCTGGTAGGGGAAAACATGCTAATTTGAGAGGCCTTTGCACTTGACGATTTCGTTGACATGGTAAAGACCACAATATTGTCATTTATCTTGCCAAGATGTTATCTATAATCCTTCCACATTTTTTCAAAAAGACAGGGCTTCCTTCAGAGGTTACCTATTTTTTTTGGAGCAGATTTGGGTACATCTTCACCTCTTTACACCTCTGCCCAAAACGCACCGAGTGATTTGTGCACCTATCCATGGCGGTTTTTTTTTAATGTCCAGTCTTAGTAATCATCTTGTCATCTTCTCATTCACTTCCATTGCTTCAGGGGTGAAGAAGACAAACTAATCATTACGTAACAATTAACTCGGGGACACGCGTGGACATTGTCTGTCCCGGCCATCGAGAGACCCTCCGTTATTGACATTAAATTAAATATACAGTGTCTTTGAAGCGGGTAAGCGCAGGTTGGATCACATACACTTTCACTCTCTGGGACTATAGGCCTATTATTTGCGTTTGATGGAAATATTGAGATTTGTTTTTCAGTGGTTGAATTTATCTCTTGTTACTCCTTCCTCTCTTCATCCTATTTCTCATCCTCCTCTTCTCTCCCTTTTCCTGCTTATCCTTTCCGTTCTTCTCACTCTCCTCACTCTCCCAACCTCACCTCTCTCCTTATCCTTCGCATCCTCCCCATCCTCCTCACCCCTCATCCTCCTCACCCCTCATCCTACTCACCCCTCACCCCCCTCACCCTCTTCAACCTCCTCACCCTCATCACTCTTCTCATCCTCTTCATCCTCCTCCTTCTCATCACCTCTCTCCCCATCCTCCTCAACCTCCCCATCCTCACCATCCTCCCCATCCTCCTCATCCTCCCCATTCCCTCTTCCTCATCACCTTCCCATCCTCCTCCTCCTCCTCTTCCTCATCTTCCCCATCCTCTCCATCCTCTCCGTCCTCACCATCCTCCCCATCCTCCTCAACCTCCCCATCCTCACCATCCTCCCCATCCTCCTCATCCTCCCCATTCCCTCTTCCTCATCACCTTCCCATCCTCCTCCTCCTCCTCTTCCTCATCTTCCCCATCCTCTCCATCCTCTCCGTCCTCTCCATCCTCTCCATCCTCTCCATCCTCCCCATCCTCACCATCCTCTCCATCCTCCCCATCCTCACCATCCTCCTCCTCCTCCTCTTCC
>OX465119.1:11251440-11377974 GCA_949987565.1 Luidia sarsii | reverse complement strand
TCGCTAGTTGCTGCCCCCTCTCTGCCCAAACGCGATGTGCAGCTGAACCTGTGGTCGGCCATTCCAGCCAGCGGAGACGGTTAACCCACGGATAATACTACAGTCAGGCAGTGAGGCAGGGAGGCAGAGAGGCAGGGAGGCAGAGAGGCAGGGAGGCAGAGAGGCAGAGAGGCAGGCAGGGACCAAGGCATTGAGGCAGGCAGGTAGGCAGGGAGGCAGGGAGGCAGTGAGGCAGGGAGGCAGGCAGGGACCAAGGCAGTGAGGCAGGCAGGTAGGCAGGCAGGCCGGCAGGCAGGCAGGCAGGCAGGCAGGCAGGGAGGGAGGCAGGGAGGCAGCGAGGCAGCGAGGCAGGGAGGCAGGCAGGGAGGCAGGCAGTGAGACAGGCAGGCAGGGCAGGCAGGCAGGCAGGCAGGCAGGAAGGGAGGCAGGGAGGCAGGGAGGCAGGGAAGCAGGGAAGCAGGGAAGCAGGGAAGCAGGGAGGCAGGGAGGCAGGGCGGGCGGGCAGGCGGGCAGGCTGGCAGGCGGCCAGAACAGGCAAGGCAGGGCGGGCAGGCAGGAAGGCAGGCAGGTAGGCAGGCAGGCAAGGCAGGCAGGGCAGGGCAGGACAGGCAGGCAGGGCAGGACAGGCAAGGTAGGCAGGGCAGGGTAGGGCAGGCAGGGCAGGCAGGGCAGGCAGGCAGGCAGGGCAAGCAGGGCAGGCAGGGCAGGGCAGGGTAGGCAGGCAGGGCAGGCAGGCAGGCAGGCAGGCAGGCAGGCAGGGCAGGGCAGGGCAGGGCAGGGCAGGGCAGGGCAGGGCAGGGCAGGGCAGGGCAGGGCAGGGCAGGGCAGGGCAGGGCAGGGCAGGGCAGGACAGGGCAGGGCAGGCAGGCAGGCAGGCAGGCAGGCAGGCGGCCAGAACAGGCAGGCAGGCAGGGAGGGAGGCAGGCAGGCAGGGAGAGGGCGGGCCATAGACCACGATTCCGGACCTAGGCCGAGCAGGCTACATCCCGGTGAATTCCTCGGGAAAGGACGACCAGACAAAAGATGCTCGCATGAAGGTGCCGGGGTTTGAGCCGAGAAGATCCTTTCATTTGCCAACGGGTAGGTGCTCGCCATTTTCGGCCTAACAATTCTCCTAACAATTCATTTTACGGAATTGCATCATCCTCTATCATTTCAATTGATTGGCACTCTTCCTTTGAGAAAGGTCCTGCTAGGATCGAAACGTCAGGCCCACTAAATTTTAAGATTTGCATTTTGGTAATTTTAGTCAGTAAGCAGTTTGCAACATTTTCGTATATCATTTTTATGTCAGTTAATTTTATCACAGGTATTTCTGATTTTATCTTCGTTTGCTGTATTTTATTTCATTTATCTCTTTTATTTAATTATCACTATGTACTTAATTTTTTAGAATTCATTTTCACTTGAATTCATTTCATTTTGATTATTATATTTTACTGTGTGTCATCGGTCTCTTGTTTTATTTTCTAAAATTAAATTCCATCTTATTTTACTTGATTTGATTTATGTTATATCTTATCTTGTCGGTTTGGCTATCTCTCTGGCTCGCTTGAATGGGAATCCAATGGGCCGTCTCCAGAACGTCTTGTCCTTTCCCCATCCCCCGCAAAAAAAATGACGAAGGAACTCAGTCCCTATTCCTTGCATCCAACCCACTGTGTAGCTAGTCTCCGAACAGCCGTTTATCTGTGTGTGTGTAGCTCTCCCTTCTCTCCCTACGTACCTGGCGTTTAAATCAGCGTTATTCGCCTAAACGACTCGGACACTTCCTGATTAATGACTCTCACCCGGGCCTGTCAGTCGGGCTGGTTTGTTGTGGTTGGGTCTGATTGATTTGGTCTGGTTCGGTCTGGTTTGGTTTGGTATGGTTTGGTTTGGTGTGGTTTGGTTTGGTGTGGTTTGGTTTGGTGTGGTTTTGCTTGGTTTGGTTTGGTTTGGTTCGGTTCGGTTTGGTTTGGTTAGTTGTGGTTGGGTCTGATTGATTTGGTCTGGTTTGGTTTGGTCTGGTTTGGTTTGGTTTGGTTTGGTGTGGTTTTGCTTGGTTTGGTTTGGTTTGGTTCGGTTTGGTTTGGTTTGGTTTGGTTTGGTTTGGTTTGGTTTGGTTTGGTTTGGTTTGGTTTGGTTTGGTTTGGTTTGGTTTGGTTTGGTTTGGTTTGGTTTGGTTTGGTTTGGTTTGGTTTGGTTTGGTTTGGTTTGGTATGGTTTGGTGTGGTCTGGTCTGGTCTGGTCTGGTCTGGTCTGGTCTGGTCTGGTCTGGTCTGGTCTGGTCTGGTCTGGTCTGGTCTGGTCTGGTCTGGTCTGGTCTGGTTTGGTTTGGTTTGGTATGTATGGTCTGGTTTGGTTTGGTCTGATATGGTGTGGTTTTGTTTTGTTTTGTTTGGTCTGGTCTGGTTTGGACTGGTCTGGTCGGGTTTGGTTTGGTCTGGTCTGGTTTGGTCTGGTCTGGTTTGGTCTGGTCTGGTTTGGACTGTCTGGTCGGGTTTGGTTTGGTCTGGTCTGGTTTGGACTGGTCTGGTCTGGTTTGGTTTGGTCTGGTCTGGTTTGGACCGGTTTGGTTTGGTTTGGTGTGAGTTGGTCTGGTCTGGTTTGGACTGGTCTTGTGTATATACATTTGTGTGATTTGGTCTGGTCTAGTTTGGACCGGTCTGGTCTGGTTTGATTTGGTTTGGTTTGCTCTGGTCTGGTTTGGCCTGGTTTGGACTGATTTGGTTTGGTTTGGTTTGGTTTGGTTTGGTTTGGTGCGGATTGGTCTGGTCTGGTCTGGTTTGGACTGGTCTGATTGTTTGGTTTGGTGTGATTTTTCATTTGGCCTGGTCTGGTCTGGTTTGGACTGGTCTGGTCTAGTTTGATTTGTGATTTGGTCTGGTCTGGTTTGAACTGGTCTAGTTTGGTTTGATGTGATTTGGTCTGGTCTGGTTTGAACTGGTCTAGTTTGGTTTGATGTGATTTGGTCTGGTCTGGTGTGGACTGGTCTGGTCTGGTCTGGTTTGGTTTGGTCTGGTTTGGACTCGTGTAGTCTGGTCTGTTTTTGGTTCGGTTCTCTTAGGTTTAGTCGTGTACCGGTATGGTTCGTTCAGATAATAGTTTGTTGTGGTTTTTTAATTTTTTAATTTTTTTATTATTATTATTATTATTTGTTTTGTTCGGTTGGATTTAGCGTTGTGCTGTATTGTTTGATTGATGTCTTACAGGTGAGCTGCTCATAGCCTCTCGCTCAGTTTGAAATCAGAAACGCTTAGCGCTAGTCTAGCGTGGATGTCAATTCACGCATGTGCTGTAGTACATGCAGTTATAGTTTTAGGCTTTCCACTATGGAAATACATGTATTATGCAATCGTAGTACACCTGTTTGTCTGTGAACGCTGCACACAATCCACAGACACCTTACCACTAACCGTCTACCGCCATATTTTATATAATTATCTAGCCTGGGGTCACCTGACTCGATTTGTCATGTTGTTGTTTTTTCGCCTTGCAGAATGTGCCGAAATGTTCAGTTAAGGAAACAAAATCAAGGGCGAAATGGCATCGCGATCACGTACAGCAAGCGAGCGGAAAGTATCACCGCGATTTGCCGGTGAACTATTTAATGCGGCGATGCCGTCGCCTGCCTCCTCTATCTGCCCCCGATGTTGTCCGTGGGAGGAAGGGAGGGTGACGGTGGTAGTCCCACACAATAGACACACAGTTAGCACCAGACTATTATGTAAATAATATTAATATTGATGCCATTTTGACATCTGGCTGAGCGATCAATGTCGAATGTATGCACATGTTAATTTTGCACCAAGCGGAGGACGCGTCTATTGTATCTGCCGCACATTTCAATAATAGTCGTATCGCAACTCCGCGTGTTGTGTGTATTAATAGTGAGCGTGCTTTTTACGTCACACGGATTTGACCAAAATAATCTAAACGTAGAAAGATAGCAAATTGCGATCGAGATACTAACACTACTGCTTCTGCGGACTTCTCTTCAATGCATACTATTATAGACGGGAAAAAAACCCCGCCAGAGTCGTCACATACACCAATCGATACACATCGTCTCACTGCGTCCGGTCTTGTCACGAATGTAATTAAGGACACGACTTGTCTATAAATCATTTGGGAAAAACGAACAGTTACTGTTTTCTGAAAAGCGGGGGGACTTGTTCCCCTCGAGTACAGCGCCGACAGGGGACGGCACGAGATGTGGAGTGTAAAGCAATCCTTCTGGGTTCCAATCCAACCTATGAACGTTTGCCGAGTTTTGTAGCTTTGCCCATGAGCCAGTTGTCTTCCTCTTCTGACATTTCTGGCGATTCCAGGATTCGAACCCCTCCCAGAGACACAGCACTCCACTCATGTAGCCCATCGTCCAAGTTTCGCCCACAGCTGGACGGTGATCACCCTGAGTCCGCTCTACAAATACTTCCATTGAAGGAGTTACTCTAGTCGGTTGACCTGGTCCCCCCAGTCAGGACATTTCAGCGAGCAACCAGGCTGTTTGCCTCCTCTCACCCATACACTCTATCTATCCCAAGGTGTAGAACAAAGAGGTATCAGAACAGCTTCTCCCCTCAGTCTGCCTCTCTCTGGAATTCCCTTCCTGGTTCATGTTTTCCAACAGCCTACGAACTTGCCCGTTTCAAGAGGAATTCCTATCTCCAGCCTTCCTGAGTCCCTCCCTATCTCCTTCTTTCCTTAGCCCTTAATCAGAGTGGCTTTATAGCCTTGTTCTTGTCGAACTTGCATTAAGAGAAATGAAAAGGCACAGGCTCGAAATATGAGGTAACGCGGCTGATTAAATCCACACGCATAACATTGTCACGAACAGGGGGTCATAATGCGTCCTTACCCTTCGCAAATCCATCTGTTTCATTGACAAATTCGTATACGAGCTTCCTGTCAACCCCCCCCCCCCTTGACGCATATTATCATACCCCCCCCTCCCCCCGAGCAGAGGATATATGAGCTGACATTTCATTGGCGGAATTTCACGGGGAAGGATTTTGTGGGATACGCGCTCGGAACTCGAGCGATATATCGGTCAACTGAACCGCTGCGTAATCATTTGAAAGATGATGATCATGTAGGCGATGATTGGTTGTGAATGGGACGGTGTATCTTTCCTGACTTGCCCCATCTCACACAGAGGGAACTATCCCCCTTCTTATGAATGTGAGTGTGGCAGTTGTCACGACAATTTGAAAGTTGTCGTGGAGTGCCATGACAGTGCGACAGTGCCACTTGTTCCGTGTCAGTGTCGGAGAGTAAAACGGTGCTCACATCATGCACATGGATGAAGTATGTTGAGGCAATAGTGCACGATACATGCGCACGAGGTGATGCTCACTTTCACTCCATGTGCTTGAGGTACAATAAATAGAGAGATGTTCTTGTACATGAAGCACTTCATGCACCTCATCCGACTTTTGCTCAAGTGATCACTATGCCACATGTGCTTTAGCTACAGTATTTCATGTGCATGTAGTACAGTAGATGCCTCAAGTGTTCATGATTCTGGGACAAAATATGTGCCATTGCAGAAGTGCATGAGGTGCACTTTGTTTTTACAATTTGTCCTGGCGGTGCTGTCATTGTGTCACGGCAATGTGCCAGGTTTTCAGACAAATTGTCGTTTGTCATGGCAGTGTAACATTTGTCATGCCAGTGTTGCATTTTGTCATGGATGTCTGACCTACCAGTTAGTGTCATTTACGGTGTCAAGGTCCATGTGGTCGTTATTCAAAGTGACATTTGTCACGACAGTGGTCCATCATACGTGTCGATGTCGTCGTGCGCCACGTCAATACGAAATTTGTGCAAAGTGTGCCATTTTGTCACGTCAATGCGACGCTTATCGTGTCGATGTATGTGCCACGACAATGCGACATTCACGATGACAGCGCGTCAAATTGTCGTGGCGGTGCATTCGTCCATGAAGACGCTGTGAAATCGGTTGCAGCGACGCGTCCCCTGTCGCTACCTCGCGACACTTGTCGTCAAGACGTGCTGACATTTACCCCAGCAATTGCTAGCGTGCCGGTTTGATTGCTCAGGACGTGGATAATTGCAAATGTCAAAGTTAAACAAAGGACTTCGTAGAGGGCGTCCTATAGAGATACGCACACTCAAACAAATGCTACACAATCATCGCAAGTAGTTCTTGAGTATACAGTTACATTCAGTTATATATTCATTGGTTATATATTTATATTCATGTATATTTTTAGGTGTTTTTTTTTTGGCGCGGGGGAGGGGGGTTGAGCACCTTTCAATCAGGGAAACTGTTAAAGATGTTAAGAGGGTAAGTTCCTTAATCTCCCCATCCTCCCCATCCTCCCCATCCTCCTCACCCTTCCCATCCTCCCCATCCTCCCCCCTCCCATCCTCCCCATTCTCCCCATCCTCCCCATCCTCCCCATCCTCCCCATCCTCCTCATCCCCCATTCTCCCCATCCTCCCCATCCTCCCCATCCTCCCCATCCTCCCAATCCTCCTCATCCTTCCCATCCTCCCATCCTCCCCATCCTCCCCATCCTCCCCATCCTCCCCATCCTCCCCATCCTCCCCATCCTCCCCATCCTCCCAATCCTCCTCATCCTCCCCATCCTCCCCATCCTCCTCATCTTTCCCATCCTCCTCACCATCATCACCCCCCCATCCTCCCCATCCTCCCCATCCTCCTCATCCTCCCCATCCTCCTCATCCTCCCCATCCTCCCCATCCTCCCCATCCTCCCCATCCTCCCCATCCTCCCAATCCTCCCCATCCTCCCAATCCTCCTCATCCTCCCCATCCTCCTCATCTTTCCCATCCTCCTCACCATCATCACCCCCCCATCCTCCCCATCCTCCTCACCCTTCCCATCCTCACCCTCCTCCTCACCCCCTCCTCCCCATCCTCCTCATCAGGATCGGGAGGAAAAGGAGGATGAGGAGGATTAGGAGGGGGAGCAGACCGCTTAAAACGACCAGGACTGTGAGGGGATGATGAGGAGATTGAGGAACTTTCTCTCCTAACATCTTTGACAGTTTTCCCCGATTGAACGGTTCTCAATCCAACCCCCCCCAACAAAAAAATAAAAATAAAAAAATAAAAAAATGATAAGCGTATATCAATCTTCCAAATCGTTAAATATAGAGTTCCCGATTTGCATAGCTGTCGTTACACACCCCCTATGTATTTATAGCTTCATTGAGGCTTCATCTCGACACTGTGACTTAAATAAGGAATGGGAAGAGGGGGGGGGGAGAAATGAAAAATGAAACCTTTGATATACGGGTCTAGCTCTTACATCAGCTGTGCAAGACGCACCGGCCTGTTGCCTGACTGGTCAGACCTAATTGCTAGATTCTCAGTTTCGGCCACGTGGCCCTGATAGAATTGAGAATTGTGTAACACAATTCCTTCGCCAGAGATTGAGATTTTATAAGAAAAACAACCCAACAACTGAATTAGGTCCGACGAGAGCGCCACAAGCGGCTTAATGATGCGGCACCTGCATCTACTGCACCCATCACCCACACGTGTTTCCTCGTTACACAAACCCCACCCCCTGCACTGTGAAAAACCATCGGGCAAACAGTGATGAGACAAGATACTACTACTCCTCCTCATCCCCTATCCATCATCCTCCCCATCCTCCTCATCCTCCCCTCCTCCTCCTTATCCTCCTCTCCTCCTCCCCATCCTCCTCATCCCCTATCCATCATCCTTCCCATCCTCCTCATCCTCCTCATCCCCCCTCCTCCTCCCCATCCTCCCCATCCTCCTCCTCATCCTCCTCATCCTCCTCATCCTCTCCATCCCCCTCCTCCCCCTCCCCTCCTCCTCCTCCCCTTCTCCTCCTCCCCATTCCCTCCTCCTCCCCTCCTCCTCCTCCTCCCCTCCTCATTATCATCCTCCTCATCCTTCCCATCCTCCCCCTCCTCATCCCCCTCCTCCCCCTCCTCCTCCTCCCCATACCCCTCCTCCTCCTCCCCTCCTCCTCCTCCCCTCTTCCTCCTCATCCTCCTCATCCTCCCCACCCCCTCCTCCTCCTTCCCTTCTCCCCTCCTCTTTCTCTTCCTCCTCATCCTCCTCATCCTTTCCATCCTCCCCATCCCCCTCCTCCTCCTCCCCTCCTCCTCCTCTTCCTCCTCATCCTCCTCATCCTCCTCATCCTTCCCATCATCCCCATCCCCTCCTCCTTCCCACTGTCCTTGCCATCCTCCTCATTTTTCCGACCGCAGCCTAGGTTTTTTTCACTGTGGCAGTGCGAATTCGCGCTTGAAAAGAGACTAGCCCTGCGTTACAAGATCAGCCATTGCAGCTGAACAGTAACAACAGCTAGAGCTTTAAGCTTTGCAATTGAAATCTTACATTTTTGTAACAAGCTACCTCCATGCTCAACAACAGGCAGTCACATTTCGCCCATCCACACGAAATCCAAACTTGCTGATCACGAAACACTACCCGTAGTCTCTTTTCAAGCGCGGATTTCCACTAACAGCGAAAAAAAACAGCGAAAATTGCGCGTCCCTGGTACCTCCGCAGTGCACCATGGGTAATGATTCGCAGCCCGCTCTTAGACAAAAAGGTCACAAAAGGTCAGAGCGTCTTCGAAAAGTGCGCCCACCTGCCTTCAGTAGCCCACCTCATAATATTGCGCTGTTTGCTGCCCAAGTCGCGCGCGTGTGTGTAGCGCGCTGCGGTATACCCGCCTTCTCTACGCGTGCCTTATTAGCATAATTAGGCATCACGTGTCAAGAGTGCAGGGAACGCGCAGCGCGCCGAAGCGCCTAGAGAGGCGCGATGCGGGCGCGCTTTGCGCACACTTCGTCCGGCCACGAGACTGATCAGTCAACGCGTGTACCGTTAGGATGACAGGTTCACTGCCCTGCTCAAGTAAACCTACTGGGTGGACGCGTTTTCCTTTTCCTGCAAAAGGAAGTGTCATTTTTCATCAACGTTCAGCACGTCCGCTACCGCATGTATTCACTACCTCTGCATGCGTGGTGAATATCGATATTCCAAAATGAATTTCGAAAGTTAGTTAGTTAGTTAGTTAGTTAGAAGGCCTGACGTTTCGATCCTAGCAGGACCTTCCCCAAAGGCAAAGAGACTTTGAGGACTTTTGGGATCTATGTATTGCAGGTCATTTTAGTCAGTGAGCAGTTTGCAACAGTTTTTGTATTAACTTCATCATCATTTTTTGTTCACTTCAATCTCCGCCTTTGGTCTCGGTCGTAGCACTTTCGTCACCTTTCCCCTCTTCCTTATATCCCATCTCCGGAACGGGCTTTTCTATTGACAAATAATGTTTATATTCCGAACAATGTTGGTCACAATGTTGATCAAACATCGCCTCCCTGCCTCCCTGCCTCCCTGCCTCCCTGCCTCCCCGCCTCCCCGCCTCCCTGCCTCCCTGCCTCCCTGCCTCCCTGACTCCCTGCCTCCCTCCCTCCCTGCCTCCCTCCCTCCCTACGCTTGGGCTCTTCTTGTCGGCTTTGCGAGAATCGCAATCAATGTCACAACGGAATGACCGTCAGTCGCGTGCACCATTTTACCTCCCCGCTTTCCATCACAGAGACTTGAACGAAACACGGAAAGAGCGTGTTGTGACAGTATATCCAATAGAAGTTAAACAAAAAATCGTGACGACTTTCTGATAGGCGGCAGGAAAAGTGACCCAGATAAAAACGCCGAAGCGGGGCAGGAATTCAGCGGAGATCCTTTTCGTGGTTAAATTTGAACCGGGATCTGTGGGTTTTTTTTCATTCAAGGAAAGCGATGGCTACACGGCCGCTCTTGTGTGAATCTACTTTTCACACGATGAGCCTAGATGAATGCATCTTCTTCCCCTTACCGTTTCTAAAGCCTTTTCGGTATTAGTGGTGTATTTCAACTTTCGTAATCGCTCGCTATGGAGTATTGGTCACTCACTATACCCCCATTATAGTTTGCAAAAAGATCTCACATGGACGTAGAATTTTACTTTTTAAACTCTGCATCACCAACAGATGCCAAAAATTCCCAATTTGAATGATGTGCTGGGATGATTGCAAGGTTTAAGATCGGATTATCCACGTCTGAGCTTTCGAAAAAGTTCCGCTGGAGTCGAAACGTCAGGGCCTCCCAATGAATTACACCTTCCGTCCTTTGTTTAAACGCAGTTGCTGTTGTTACGGCAGTCGTCCGTGTGGTTCCCTGACCTGATTGTATTTCGTCAGCATTGCAGGCTGGTTGAACCAGTCTATTAGCTGATAGTCTGGTTCCAAGAGCTAAACATCCTGAAAAATACTGTGAAGTCAGGGAACCACACGGACGACTGCCGTAACAACAGCCACTGCGTTGTTTAAAGTCAGCGAGCAGTTATCATCAGTTTTTGTTGGCATTACCTAAGGCGATGGAACCGCCATTTTGTTTGTGTCCATGCCAAAACTCGATGGCTTCACGGCGAGGGTGTATGTAGCGCGTATCGGCGTGTGCAGTCACACGTGTACCGGGGACGTGCCCCGGGCGGTCTCTGCGACCTGTACCCGCTCTCGCTCGCTCAGCTTCCCGGCGAATTATTCTCGCTCGAGGGGGGAGGGGGGGGGGGGAGGGGAAACCTCGAGGAAGATACGGGCACGGCATTCGTCGCCTCGCGCCGGAGTGCCTTGACCCGTGGCCGGGCGAAAGATCAGCCGACCCTCTCGTGTAAAGGGGAAGGCGACAAAAAGAAAGGAAGATGTTATACCCGGCACGCAATGTACAGTACGTGTGGCATGATCACGCAGCCAAGCTCAATGTAACAACGCGTGACCTTTACGCCCGTGATGTATCGGCGGTACACCTGCGCACGCGTCGTCCTCCCCTCGTAACACCACTAGCGACCTAGGTCCTTGTCAAAAACCATGCTTAGCCTCAGGCTCCGGCTTAGCCTCAGGCTCCGGCTTTGTCTCCGTTTCTTTCATCCGTTTGAAAGTACAGGGCATGAGAATAAGAGGCATTTGTCTTCGTTTTTGAATGTTATACTGCGTTTTGATAAAAAGAATCCAAAGCTTCAACTTCAACAAAGAACTCCAACCTGTGTGTTTTGTTTTAGCTTTTAGATAACAGAGACGAAGCCAGAGCCGAAGCCTAAGCCGGGTTTTGGAAAAAGGAGTGCATTCTGGGCCATATGCCGCCATCTTGGTCAAACCATAGATAAAACACTACATCTATGGGTCAAGCAAGAACGTTTTGAAAGCATCTTCAGATCTTTTTTCCGAGATGAGTTTGAACGAGACCATGTCCTCCGTCCATTCCGGAAGACATGGGATGTTGAGTTCATGGCTTCTCTCGTTGTTTTTTTTGGCTGTTTTGCTGATCAAAATGTTTTCTCATGGGCATAGGCGGGACTGACGCTTGCTACAGCCGAGGTCGTGTGGTTAATTGGAAGAACCTGTGGAATTCGTCTTAAACATGGAACGAAAGCTTTTCCATCGACCTTCCACACTTCGAAAACAACAATGACAACAATGAAAAACACAGTATAGTCTGATGTGTTGTTTGGTTTGCCTCACTTTCTCTCTGTCTCTCTCCTCTCTCTCTCTCATCTCACCCGATCCGTGTGTACCTGTCTTTCTTCTTCTTCGTTCTACTTCACTGGTTCTTCACCCCTCGGACTTCTTCTCAACTCTCTCTCTCTCCATCTTTCTTCTCCCCTCTTCTGTCTTTCTCTCTGTCGCTTTCTGCCTCTGGCTCGTTGTCTTTCTGGCTCTTTCTCTCAACTCCTCACCCTCCTCCGTTTCTCTGTCTCTCTTTCTCGTCTTCTGTGTCTCCCTGTGTATCTTTTTTGCTCTCTTCCTCTGTCTCTCTTTTGCTGTTCCTATCATTTCATTCTCTCTACTTACTCTCCCCCTCTTCCAACTTCCTCTCTCGCACTCTCCCCTCCCCCTTCCCGCCCTCCCTCTCCTCCCCCTCCCTCCCACTCTCTCTTGCCCTCTCCTCTCTCTCCCTCTCTATGCCTCCCTCTGCCTCTCTCCTTCTCTCTCCCCTTCTCCCCTCCCCTATCTCCCCTCTCCCTCGTCCCCCTCTCTCTCCTCCTCTCTTTCCACCCACTCCCTCTCTCCACTCCCTCTCTCTTTCCCCTCCCTCTCCACCCTTATGTCTCTCCCCCTCTCTCCATTTCTCTCCACCCCTCTCTCTCTTCCTCTCTCTCCACTCTTCTCTCTCCCCCTCCCCCCTCTCTCCCTCTCTCTCTTTCCCCTCTCTCTCCACCCTTCTGTCTCTCCCCCGCTCTCCCTCTCTCTCCACCCTTCTCTCTCTCCCCCTCTCTCCACCCTTCTCTCTCTCCCTCCCTATCCACCCTTCTCTCTTTCCCTCTCTCTTTCCCCCTCTCTCTCTCCCCCTCTCTCCACCCTTTTCTCTCTCTCTCCCCCACTCCCCCACTCTCACCCTCCCTCTCTGATCTGCAGCAGCCGAATTTCGTCGCATGCTGGTCGGAGCACCAGCGGGAACCATGAGGGAAGCGTCGCACCAGTCGGCACGGGACCCGCCCTCCGTCTCGTCGACCCACCAGGCCCCGGAGAACTCGCAGGAACGAGGCGGGGGCGGCAGCCGGGGCTCGCGGGCCTGCTGCTTCTGCTGGTGCTGCTGCTGCAGTTGCTCGTGGTAATAGCTTTTCTCGATATAATCGATATAATCGATATAATCACCTTATCGGTTCGGAGCAGTGGGTTTCTCGAAACTGCGACCCGGGGCCGATTTCACACGACCACTTCGTATCGGCTCACTTTTCATTAGCCAAAATAAACATTTGATACAAATTTTAAAAAAATAATCTCAAACTTTAGTGGGCCTGACGTTTCGATCCCAGCAGGACCTTTCTCAAAGGCAAAGTGACAAGGACAAAACAGGAAGGAAGGGGAAAGAGATTGAATAGGACACGGATGAGAAATAAAGGACAAAGAGGAAAGCTGGTAGGGTGAGATCAAAGGGAAGGGCAAGGATTGGGGTAGGGATTAGTGAGAGGAAGGGGAAAGATCAAAGAGCTAAGAAGAGGAGTGAACACAAAAGAGGGATTATTTTAAAAAATGAATTAGAAATAATGGTCGATTTCCACAATTCGCTAAACAATCGGGGAAAAAGACCTGTGAAATCAATAACGGAATACCATGTTTTACGTGGTCATATTTCTCTTACTCGTTATAATATCACAGGCATCTAAAAACAAGCGTTTGGCCTCAGTTTCTTGGTGAATACTCAAGCCAACAAACATTCAAATTCGGAAACAAACCACAACCTGGATTTTCAGGTTTTGTCAGACGGAGACGAAGCCTGAGCCCGAGCCTAAGCCTTCATTTCGTAAACAGTCTGTGTGCGATTCAAACCTTCCTCAACGGACGTCTGTGTGACTACCTATTGTCTTGTAGTAGGGTGAACAGAGTCTTTGTTTGAAAATGGACAGATTACTAGCGGTGCCCGGATTCGGAGGGGCCCGGCCTGGAGCAACACCACCGGCGCTCCGAATTCGGTGGTCACCGGCGCGAAGTGGTTTCAGCACTCACTTCACTTCAGAAGATCACGCAATGTTTTCTTCTTCCCGAGAACTAACCACGGCCGTGGGCTCACTGCTTGAACGCACTGTCGTACTTTCACCGAGCGAACCTTGCACTGTATCAGAAGGACGACACCCCCAAGGTCCCCTAGCTGTTGCAGACGTTATCAATCTGTAGTCGAATGCAATTCAAAAGGCACACAGCCCGAGAACAAAACGGCTAGCTATTCATTTTGAACTGAGGAGGACCTTTTTTTTGCGGGAAGATGTTTTTTCTTCTTCAAGTTTAAGCAGTTCTAGGAAATTGGCCCCCGGGTGCCTGTAGCTCGGGCTGAATAGAATGGTCATTGGAGAGCCTGACGTTAGATAAGACTCTTCTGATATCGACACCGCCGCCAGCCTTCCAGATTTTTCCGAGAACAGTCAAGAAAACGAGGAGTTTATCACCCGACTGTCTGTTATCAATTTCATGGAAAGAAAACTAAAGGAAATACATTATTCGTCCTATAGATTACAGTGAGGATTTGTTCTACCCCATCTGTGGTTAGAGGTTTTTTTTTGGTATAAAACCCAGACAGTTCGGGTTGTCTATCTGGCAAATTACCGAGCACACAGTACCTACGTTCCCATAGACAGAAATTCACAGTACACCTAAGGTTTGCCATTTTTTTCTTCTTCATGTTTTGAGAAATGGCAAGGAAAACTTTGACTGGACCGGGACTTGAACCCGAGACCTCTGGATTAACGTGCAGCTCTCTTACCATCTGAGCTATCCAGCCCTTAGATGGTAGACTTCCCTAATAGTCTTTGCCAGGGTGGGGGCACCAGTTGGAAGCAATATACATGCCATCATGTGACTTATACATGTCGGTATTTTTTCATCTCATTTGGCACAGAGCAGCGATGGAAATGTAGAAAGAAAAATGTGGACAATATGATAGTCTTCTTTGTTCATTTCCACTCCTGTTCTGCACCAAATGAGATGCAAAAATACCCACTATAAGTCACGTGATTGCATGTAAACATTGGTCGCGCAATCGGTCTATTCAATCATTAATTAAACATTAATTAAACAACCAATGAATAAGACAAAAGGCTTTGCACGGTGGGTGAATCAAATTAGGAGGGTTTGCGGTGACACCATGTATAAGGTCTCTAAAAGAAGAGGTATGGATCTGAAAAGAACCTGAGTGATAACTCTATAGGAGGGTTTGAGGTGACATCATGTATAAAGTCTCTTAAAGAAGAGATGTGGTTCTGAAAAGACCCTGAGTGATAACTCTATAGGAGGGTTTGAGGTGACACCATGTATAAGGTCTCTTAAAGAAGAGTTGTGGTTCTGAAAAGAACCCGAGTGATAACTCTATAGGAGGGTTTGAGTAGACACCATGTATAAAGTCTCTTAAAGAAGAGATGTGGTTCTGAAAAGAACCTGAGTGGTAACTCTATAGGAGGGTTTGAGGTGACACCATGTATAAAGTCTCTTAAAGAAGAGGTATGGTTCTGAAAAGAACCTGAGTGGTAACTCTATAGGAGGGTTTGAGGTGACACCATGTATAAAGTCTCTTAAAGAAGAGGTATGGTTCTGAAAAGAACCTGAGTGGTAACTCGACGTTTCGACCAGTATGCTCTGGCCGTCATCAGGAGAATGATGACGGCCTGAAGACGACCAGAGCATACTGGTCGAAACGTCGAGTTACCACTCATTTTAGAAACACACCTCTTCTTTAAGAGACCTTATACATGGTGTCACCGCAAACCTTCCTATATTAAACAACCAATGGTTGTAAACCTGGCTACCGCAGCTCGGGGATCGCACAAAGTGGATGTTTTTTTTTTTTAATTTCAATCGGTTTGTTTTTGTATTGTCTGACTCTGGTATATGTTTCTGTGGCCTTTAGTTTGAGCATGAAAAACGCAGCCAACGAGGAGTCGGTAGGAAGTTCCATGGAGTTAGCTAACGGCGAAGCCAATGATAAGTGAGTAGAATTTATTGATTGATTTATTTATTCCATTTCTTTACACAGGGTATGCCAAAGACAGTTTAAAACTGTTTCATTTCGGCCCTGCATAGTGATAAAAAAAATAAAAAAATAAATATTAGTCTTATATCAGCTCAGGCGACCTCAACCACCCTAAGGTAAATTCAGTTTAGCTGAGCTAAACTCAGTTCAACTCGGCTACTAAGCTAAACTCATTTTTTTTTGGGGGGGGGGGGCCAGGCCAAAGTTTGGCTCGTCCCCCTTTCAGCTCATCTTGGATCAGCTCAGGTTATTTAAACTCTCCCCATTTAAGCTCAGCTCAACTCAGCGAAGCTGCACTCAATTCGGCCAGGCTTGGCTCGTTTTAAACTAAGCTCAGATCAGCTTAACTTAGTTCAGCTTCTCTGAGCTGAACTCGGCCTGTTTCAGCCCAGCCTTTCTCAGCACATTTTAACTCTCCTCCGCTAAAATCAATTCAGCTCAGCTAAGCTTAACTCGATTAGACCCGGCCAGGCTTAGATGATGTCAATGTAGCTCAGCTCAGCTCAGCTCACTTCAATCTGTGATTCAAAGTTGAGCTGGATTCAGACTGACTTGGCCTGGCTTGACTTTGCTTTCCTCACTTCGGCTTAGCTTGGTTTTGCTCTGTTCAACTCGTCTTGATAAAAGTCAGCCTTGCTCAAATTCTGGCTTGGGTCATCTCATCTGACCTTAGGTCAGCCCCAATTGATTCAGTTTAACTGCTTTCAGCCAAACTCAGTTCGTCTCTAGGCTTTTCTAGTCTCTTCGTCTTTACTTCACAAGAGCTCAGCTAATTCAGTCAAGTTCAATTCGGTCCAGCTGACATGAAGACGCAGATAATAATACGCTACCCCTTAAGCGTAGTATTCCGATTCTTATTATCGTTCAGAAAGAATACATGGAATTATCAGTTTGTTTCCATTTTCTGTTTTCTTTCTCGTACAGCCCGACAGTTGAGGAAATTCGAGTCTGGTCCCATTCATTCGATGCAATGATGACAAGCGCAAGTAAGTCCAACAAAGTGCAATTTGGAGAGTGGTTTCATCCCGTGGATGCAGAAATATTCAAACATTTAATCGGAGGAGGGCCTGACGTTTCGATCCTAGCAGGACCATTCTTAAAGGCAGTCTCTCTGCCTTTTGAGGAAGGTTCTGCTAGGATCGAAACGTCAGGCCCTCCTCATTTCTTGATAATCTTGTGGATGTTATTGTCAGGACATTACGTTGAGGAGGTTTGAATCGTCCAAAGCATGGCATAGTTTTCCAATGTGTGCTGGTGGGAGATATCGAGCCAAGGTTGAGAAATACAACCCAATCGGGTTTTGAGGCAATGCATGAGCCTCCATCCCTATTGGTGGTAGACTGCCAGCCAAGGCTGACAAATAGAACTTGGAGGGGGTGACTAGTCTGAAGCAAGGCATAAGCCTCCATCCCCTATCGGTGGTAGACTGCCAGCCAAGGCTGACAAATAGAACTTGGAGGGGGTGACTAGTCTGAAGCAAGGCATAAGCCTCCATCCCCTATCGGTGGTAGACTGCCAGCCAAGGCTGACAAATAGAACTGGGAGGGGTGGCTAGTCTGAAGCAAGGCATGAGCCTCCATCCCTATTGGTGGTAGACTGCCAGCCAAGGCTGACAAATAGAACTGGGAGGGGTGACTAGTCTGAAGCAAGGCATAAGCCTCCATCCCTATTGGTGGTAGACTGCCAGCCAAGGCTGACAAATAGAACTGGGAGGGGTGGCTAGTCTGGAGCAAGGCATGAGCCTCCATCCCCTATTGGTGGTAGACTGCCAGCCAAGAATGACAAATAGAACTGGGAGGGGTGACTAGTCTGTACCAAGGCATAAGTCTCCATCCCCTATCGGTGGTAGACTGCCAGCCAAGGCTGACAAATAGAACTGGGAGGGGTGGCTAGTCTGAAGCAAGGCATAAGCCTCCATCCCTATTGGTGGTAGACTGCCAGCCAAGGCTGACAAATAGAACTGGGAGGGGTGACTAGTCTGAAGCAAGGCATAAGCCTCCATCCCTATTGGTGGTAGACTGCCAGCCAAGGCTGACAAATAGAACTGGGAGGGGTGACTAGTCTGAAGCAAGGCATGAGCCTCCATCCCTATTGGTGGTGGACTGCCAGCCAAGGCTGACAAATAGAACTGGGAGGGGTGACTAGTCTGAAGCAAGGTATAAGCCTCCATCCCTATTAATGGTAGACTGCCAGCCAAGGCTGACAAATAGAACTGGGAGGGGTGGCTAGTCTGGAGCAAGGCATGAGCCTCCATCCCTATTGGTGGTAGACTGCCAGCCAAGGCTGACAAATAGAACTGGGAGGCAGTGACTAGTCTGTACCAAGGCATAAGTCTCCATCCCAATTGGTGGTACTGTATAATTGTTGTCACCCATAGATTAAAAAAACACCCATATGTCCACGAATATCATTTGACTTCTCTGTAGGAGGTCGCAGGAGATTTCGAGACTTCCTGAGGTCGGAATACAGCGAGGAGAACCTGCTGTTCTGGCTGGCGTGCGAGGAACTGGCCAAGGAGTCCAACTCGGCCGCCGTCGAGGAAAAAGCCAGGCTGATCTACGAGGATTACATCTCCATTCTCTCACCAAAAGAGGTCAGTGCGTTGGGCTTATGGGATGACGTCATCACGCCGCCATCTTTGCGACCGAACGATTAGCTGTGTACGCGTGGTACACGGAATAATCCACACATACCTGAATATGTATCCTTGTGGAGACATTGCTTTGTTCTCATGCACTATACAACCGTGTGAGAAACGATGTTTTAAAAATGCTCCCATTTCAACCAAATTCACTTTTATGGGTAGAAATTTGGACCGTATGTCCCTTTTAAATTACACTTCAATTTGCGACGGATTCGTGTAGCCATCACAAATTTCCAGTTTTTGAGTTATTTCCAAATATCAGTTTCGTGAAAACCTTGTGGAGACCTATACACCTTTACAATTTCCCTGTGGAGACCTATTCAACCTATTGGACTAGGTCTCCACAAGGCACTAGATCCACGTGCATCGTCGTAAGCAATCTAAGCATATCTTCCCCTTTGCCCAAATCCGAGGGCGCCCTTCTGATTTGGCGTAATGTACATCAGGGCCACAGGTATATTTATCCCAAGTCGATTTAAGTCGATATAAATCATGCAATTTAGAGGTGCCCAAACCTGGAATAGTTTACCGCCTCATATGAAATCCCTGAATCAAACGAGTTTGAATAGCTTCGTCAAGGAGCTAAAACATTTGCATTTTACGTAATTCTTGTAAAGATTGTGATAGTGATATTTGTGCAGTTTCATGTTCTCTTTTATAAGGTTTTCTTATAGTGTTTTTTTTATAACCAAATGTAGTTTTTAATATCAATTTTATTTTCATACATTAGTTTTGGTGAGCTTGGATCCATGGGAGATCAGTGAGTTCTTTGTTGCCACTGAATGGATAACCCAGGATAAATAAGAAATAAATAAAAATAAATAGAACAATTTTGATTTTGTTTTTGATTTCACTTCCGGACTGCAGGTGAGCCTCGACTCTCGCGTTCGAGAAGCGGTGAACCAAAACATGGTGTCTCCCACCGTTCACACATTCGACGAGGCACAGCACCAGATCTACATCCTGATGCATCGTGACTCCTTCCCGCGCTTTCTCAACTCCAAGATGTTCCGGCGACTGATCGATAACGCGAACAGGAGCGAGAAGAAGTGAAGGGAACGGGCACCTGGGCCGGTACAGCACGGCCAAGGGGGGCGGCCCGGACTCCCGACAAAACAACAACAACAACAACAACAACAACAAGAGCAACAACAACAACCAAGACTGCCGTCTCCTGACAATTTTGTTTCAGTGTGTTAAACTCGATTGACCACTCAAAGACGACCTACTTGGACGCTCAATGGAGAGGTGCAACGGTTCAACAACAACAACAACAACATGAACAACAATGTACTTCCATGTGTGGACTTACACGACAAGACGGCTTGTGGAGGTCATTGCCTGACCCGTCTGGCCTGTTGCTATGGTAACACCAAGTGCACATCACCACCGCTGAGGACAGGAGCGATGCTGTAGGTCGACCGCAGCGGGAGACATCACGACCTGGCTGGGGGACCGGTCGGCCGTCTTTTCAGGCGGCCGGAGAAGGGACGAAACGGAGCGGACGACGGTGGGATGGCAGGCAGTGCGCACGCTACCCTAGACCGCCATCATGTCATGACGTCGTATGACGTCACCGATCAGACCACGTGACTCTCGGACGAACGCGATGACGACAGCAGAGGGCGTTCCGTAACACCGTTGGAGGCAAAAAACAAACAAAAAACAAACAACCAAACCGATTGGCAGCAGACGAGAGGGCGGCAACCGCCGCTTGAGGGCGCTAGAGCAGGTTTGACGTGATCGTTCCTTGTGCTGCAGGCTAATGGCACTGGGAATGTAACTCGGGTTTGCCATTTTCCCCAAGCGCAGGGGCACTGTGTAACCGTCCAGAAAATTGAAGGGAAAAACAGGAAAGAAAGGAAGAGGAGAAGACGAGGAGACGTGAGTAGAGCTAATGATCGTGGAACGGCAGAAGGGCCGAACAACTTCCTCAGGGATTTACACAAAATACTCACCTCGGCACCATGTTTGTTTCTTCCTCGTTTTATCAGGGGAGCAAAGATGTGCCGGCGAGTTTTTTTGGGTTAGGAAGGAAAGATGAAAGGGAGGGGAGGGTAGGGGAGGGGGGTATTAACAAAAATTGTCGAAACCCGGTGCTTTCTACACTAATAAGGTTATTTTATTCACCCATAGCCTTCCTGAATGGTGTATCGTTAGGTTACGAGGCGTATACTATACGAACTGAACGTGTGTGATCCAAGGAAGTATTGCTAGCGTCGCTTGGCCACACGTAGCTCGCTTCACCAGACCTTCTGTTCTCCTCCCTACCCCAACGAAGTGTCAACCTCACCATGCGGACTCAACGTTCGGTACTGTGGGGCCACTCGAGTATCTCGCGCAATAAGAAAAATACTACAAAACAAATTACGTTTAAGCTCTCCCTTTTCCCTACAAAAGGTGAGCTATTGATTTGGTAACGAAATTCATTTGGTAGGCCTTCTAGTCATCAGCTGGGCTTAACTCAGCCGTGGTCAACTTAGCTGGGCTTAACTTAGCTGCTTAACTCCACTGGGATCAACTCAGCTGGGCTTAACTCCACTGGGATCAACTCAGCTGGGCTTAATTCCACTGGGATCAACTTAGCTCCTTAACTCCACTGGGCTCAACTCAGCTGGGCTTAACTCCACTGGGATCAATTTAGCAGGGCTTAACTTAGCTGGGCTTAACTCAGCTGGGCTTAACTCAGCCGTGGTCAACTTAGCTGGGATTAACTTAGCTGCTTAACTCCACTGGGATCAACTTAGCTGGGCTTAACTCCACTGGGCTTAACTCAGCTGGGCTTAACTTAGCTCCTTAACTCCACTGGGCTCCACTCAGCTGGGCTTAACCCCACTGGGATCAACTTAGCAGGGCTTAACTTAGCTGGGCTTAACTCAGCTGGGCTAAACTCAGCCGTGTTCAACTTAGCTGGGCTTAACTTAGCTGCTTAAATCCACTGGGCTCAACTCAGCTGGGCTTAACTCCACTGGGATCAACTTAGCTGGGCTTAACTTGTCTAGGATTAACTCCACTGGGCTCAACTCTACTGGGCTCAACTCAGCTGGGCTCAACTCAGATGTGCTTAACTCGGCTGAGCTTAACACATCTGAGATTCAGTTTTAAGATTGCTTGAACAACCGCAAGAAGGGTGTTGCTGTTGATTGCTGGTGATTTGTTTTGATTTGATTCAGCAATCCGAGATTGTTTTTGCTTACCGCACATTCACAACGGGCTGCCAGTCGGACTATTACGTGACCAGTGGCGTGAAGGATATTTAGCCGGTTGTCCCAATGAGCGGCTCAGCGTGTTCTGACATGCCTCATCTACCCACGACTCGAATAAGATATTTTCTAGCCGGATATATAGCGAAATGCTGACCCATCGGACAATCTTCAAGTCTGCAGCTATCTATAGCTATTGCTCCAACCTGACTACTTCGGATCTCTTTGGTATGAAAATACCAAGAATCTAGAATCTTCAACGGACATTTTATTAAAAGCTCAGGTTGCTTTTTTTTTACTGGCTTCGTCGTGTTTCATCAAAGCCAATTTTGCAGCTGAGAAATAGTTTGGCGGTGAAGGAGAATCCGGATTTACGCACAAACTCCACGTTGAAACCTGTATAATGTCAAGAGCTAGTAGATTTTTCCACGATGTTAAGATTGGGGGGGGAACAACGGAGATCTTGGCCCAATTTCATGGAATTGCTTAAGCTTCAAAATCTGCCGAAGCACCAAAATGTGATGATTTATGAGATCAGCTTGCCGACTCAAACTTCACTTTATTTCATTCAGAGAAAAGGAGGGTGGAATACAAGTCCAAAACAATTATCCTGCTTACACAAGGAAGACATTTCACGCTAAGCGGAATTTCAGGCTTAATTAAGCTGCTGCATGAAATTTGACCCTGTAATGTTTATGTCAAGGGAATGGACAGGCTCGTATTTGGCTGTCCTCGGAAGAATCCCAAGCATTTCCTGAATCTTTGGAGGACGGGCTCGACTTCTTGTCAGATTTTGGTCTCGGCAGGACGCGCTAATTTCATGGAAACGGCTGGCATACTCGAGTTACTTCTCGGAGCGGGATGAGGGAGGAGGGAGAAGAAAGGTTATGAATAGGAGGAGGTTGGGAGAATTTAGACTCAGGGGTCCCGACTAGATCGTTGTGATCGAAGTAAAGTTTCCAAGGCTTAGAGATAAGCGAAGAAAGCTTTATGAGACTGTCCGAGAAAAAAAAAGTTTGACTTCTTATGAAATTGTTTCATATGTGGCCTTTTTTATCCACGTGTGTTCGCGCGTGAAGCTGAGACTGAGAACAGGTACGAGCGACTTTTTTTACACCCTTGACCAAAGTAGTGTCGTCATAATGACGTCATAGACTACAGTGTTTCCTCGTTTTAGGCTCAAGTAGCGGGCTTTTGTAACTTATCAAAGGAGAGAAGAGGACACTCATTTGTGGAGCGACATTTTAAGTTTCTTGTGATACGGTGTAGCATGACAACATGAAGACCACGCTTCTGCCAAAGAGCCGTCAGAAATTAATACGATCTGTGATGTGATGTTTTTTTCCGGTTTCAGTTTTCTACTCTACGAATTTTGATGTTTATTGCTTAACGATTTTACAGCAACAAAAAAAGGGAGTGTCTCCTTCTTGTTGAGTTTTTGGCTGTCTCGTCGTGAACAGTGGTAGCGTGTAACTGGCAGTGGGTCTTTGTAATTGTCGTCTGAATGTGGAACAGTCGTGGTTAGACAAACAGCGCGCAGTGGAAGTCCTAGCTCGTGTCTCGGTGAAACTCTGTCGGTATTTGGGTTGCAGTTTTTTGGTTTAGTTTCCCCCAGGTCGTGATTTGTACTCTGTCTGTCCCTTTTTTTGTTACTACAATATTGCACACAGTACACTGTGCCACCTTCTCCCGAGTTGTCTTCACTGTACGTGCGTCTTAAAGAAAAGCACAAGCGACGTGTACAATTGGAGTTTGTTAGTTAAATTAGCGACGAAAAGTCTTTTTTTGAAACTAAATGTCAATGAAGCTGTGATGCGTTGAGAGTATAAGCATACGTTACCTCATTTCTGTGCCAGTGGGTAAATTGTATGTACATGTGCATTCAATAATCCTTCTTTTTGTTATCTTTCTCTGCTTCAAGCCCATCTTTCCAACTGATTGTGAGCTCCGTAACGGTGTTTATTTTCTATTCATTTCTTCACCTTATGTCTGAGGAATATCCAAGCTGCTAATTATTTGAAGCTGCCATTGTACGCTTAGGCTGTCGAGTGTATTAAGTCCGTTGGTCTCCCCTAGTCACGGGCGAATTCGGTAACAACTTTGCCACTTTGTCATAACTATACTTTCCCCTTTATAAAATCCTGCTTACTTTGTGACTGAAACACGGCACCTGAGGATACCATTCTCATCCCTTCCTTCTGCGTTGATAGAAAACGCAGATATTTCTTAGCATTTACAGACTAGTGTGCTAGTAGAGGTGCTGTTTTTTCTTCAGTAGTCAACCTCTGCGTTAATTTGTATCTGTTAATTTGTATCTTTCTCCAATCTCTGTCGCACTCCATCGCCACAGCGACATAACCCATGGCTTCCCGTATACATCATTGGTGCTCAATATTTTTGTTACAGAGAAAAGAAAATCTATCTATCAAGACGAGAGAGACAGAGAGAGAGAAAGGTCTATCAGATGAGGACGCGTGACGTCACTGGCGGCTTCACCGCGGTGACGTCACCGCCCGTAATTATGAGCAGAAAGGGAGATTTCACAACCCCCAAAATGCGAGTTTTTAGCGCTGAATTTCCCCTCTTTGGTGGTCGTCTTCCTGGGAATAAAAATCACGCGCCTCTGCATTCCTTCCTCTACCACCTGATGCTATATATTTTGGTTTGTTCTCATCAATAACTTGGCATTGTTCTTTTTGATTCTAATAATACGCGTCTTCTGAATTATGCGCGCATGCGCAGAACTAGACTAGACAAAAGAATGCTTCCTACTTCAACAACCGACCCCTATACATTTTTAGCAAAGGATGTCGAATTCGGTCCTCCAAGAAAGCCCACCTCATTTTCAAGTATATTTTTTTCAAATCATAACTGACGGAGAAAAAACGGCTACGCACTCTGAATCGTTTTACAGGGACTAAAAATGTATGAATCATGTATGATAATGCGTGACACATATCTAGGAATACTTGACCAGTATTTCTTTCCCAATTTGAACCTTGGCGAGTTGCATCCCTCCATATTATTTCAGTGTCGTAACTTTCGGTAAATTCGCTGACAAGACTGACAGAGATTGCTGCTTTCCCCTTTGTAGTCTCGGTGTTTCCTTCCCCTTCGATGATCCAGCTATCAGCGGTGAAGAAAAACCACACCAAAAACCAAAGATTTTTTAAAACTCTCCGAAGTGACGGTCACGTTCGTGCCCTGAGCTTCGCCCGTTTATTGCAGCGTGCATTTTCGTCTCTTTTGGAATATGTAAAATTGTAAATGTACTGACGCAAAACCTCTTCTCCTTAAATACCTGGAGACGTTTTTCAGCCACTATACAAGTAAGCATTATTCATTCTAAATCCTCTCTGCTGTGTGCGTGCTACTAACCAGTGACGTCACTCACTGCGTAGCGTAGGCGATCCAGCCACTGGTGTCACGTGGTGCTTGACGTCACGCGACGCCAGTGCCATCGCCAAACCAAAATGAAACATTCATTCGATGTTTTCTTCGAAAGTAAAGTTTGCAGCCGGTTGTTTACAAAGAGTGTTGGCCCAGTTTATGCTGCATCACAGCGTACCATGCATTACTAGTTGTGTAATAATGGATTTATTTAAGGTCGGTTTAAGATCAATCCTCATTTTGGTAATTCTTTAAACCGGCAACATGCTAGCTTTGTCAGGTGGCCGACTTGTGCCCAGCATATTTTTTGTCGCTGCAAGCAGGTTCGTTGAGGTCAAAATCTTGCTCGTTCAATGAACATGCGTTCCTAGCTTTTTCTAGACTTGCATTAATGACGACTACCGAGCTTATTCTAAACTTCGAAAGGGACCAAGTAGGAATTTTATTGATGTAAGCTTACTGGCTTTGTACTTTACCCGGCTTATCTTCTGAATTTTCTGACATTTACAGATCAAAGTGTGGATAAATCATCTTTAGGCACGATTTTAGCGTTGTCTATAGAATTTGAAAGGGTTTGGTTGTTCTGATTGGTTCAGCTGTGGTCACGTGCAATGCGATGACATGTCTTTTTGACACCGAGGAATGATAATGGAATGCAGTCACGGAGGCTGGTACCAGACAGTCTGGGCACCACACGAGAGGCACCTTCAATTCTACGCTGTATCACGCGTTGCCGCCCTGAAGCCACACGCCCCAGTGTGTACAAACATGTATTTATGAATTGGAATGAAAAGTGAAGTTAACCAGGCGTGAAAAAAACAACCACTTTTTGCTCAGCGTCTGAAGACAAAAAGCATTTATTTAGCCCCACCTAAAGGATGTACATAATGTATTGAAAGAAGACAAAAGTATATAATTACATTGTAGATAACATTTCTTTTTATAACTTTTCTTTGTAATCTCGTCAAAAGAGAATATACTAGATACGATGACTTTTTAATTGGCAGTTCTGAAATAATAATAATTGTTATTTATTTTATTCACATTTCTGGGCAATATGTTAACATTATCATCGCCGATCTCAGGCGGAGTAGTGGTTTACTACAGGCGGTGGAAATCCTACTGGGGAAATCTTTCGGAAAAACGACATCTTTGACCAAAATGCGTTAGTGCTTTAAATTAATTTTAATAAATACGCCATTGCTGAATGTATGACCTTTTCATTTAAATTGTTTTAATTAATTCCTCTTCCTTTGTATCCCAAGAATGTATCCCAATGATTTTAAGCAATTATTCTTTCATAATCAACGTCCTTTGATTTTTTTTCAGTTATTAGAGCTCTGACCAAAGCGGTTTAAATTTTAACACTGTGGGTCAAAGTGACTCTCTCAGTGTCAGAGCTGACATACAATCAGGTCGGAACTTACTCATTGCAGGCCGGGTCAGACCTGACTCAGTCCTGGATCAGAACTGACTCAGTACCAAGTCGGACTTGACACAGTTGTGGGTCAGACCCGACCCAGTGCCTGGTCAGACCTGACCCAGTGCCTGGTCAGACCCGACCCAGTGCCTGGTCAGACCCGACCCAGTGCCTGGTCAGACCCGACCCAGTGCCTGGTCAGACCTGACCCATTGCCAGGTCAGACCTGATCCAGTCCTGGATCAGACCTTACCCAGTGCGGGATCAAACCTAACTTATCGCCGGCTCAAACCTGACTCAGTGCCGGCTCAGACCTGACTCAGTACCAGGTCAGAAATGACTCAGTCCTAGGTCGGACTTGACTCAGTGGCAGATCAGGAGTACAGCACAGATCACACAGCTGCATGTTGACCCTATCGGTGTCTCTGTTGAAAGATATGACTTATAAAAAAGCAGATTTCCATTTCTAACTTCTTCGTTATTATTGGAAAGTCCTTCAACATCAACCAATGTCGCGAATCCAAATAATTGTCCCAACAATGCTAGAGAAGAACACCAAGGACGAAAATGTCCAACATGTTCCCTTTTGTTGTATAAAAGAAATAGGCCTACGTCTATAGATCAGAACAGCGTATGTTACTTATTTTATCTCGTAGCCAATTTGGTGTGGATGGTTGTGAGCATGCGTGTGGCGCAATGGTGTTTTCTAACAAATGTGTTTTATAATTACAATAATTACATAAAATCGCTCATTGAAGACGTAGAGAGTTTGTACATATAACCCTTTTCCACCAAAATCACTGGGAGTCGTTAGATATATATAATTATTGTTCAGAACAAAACTGTGAAAACTGTATTTAAGAAGAATTGAATTCATAATATTGTTATAGCGAGTAGCCATTTTTGTGCATATTTTGTCATTCCTGTCAAGACCCCCTTTTCCAGGTGTACATGTTGCGTGTTTGTGTTGACAAATAAAATTCGTTGATTGTGCATGGTTATCTTTGCACAAAATTGAACTGCCGTGTTCGCCTGTGTCCATCTTTTAAATTTCTGAATCTTTCTCTCTGATTTATGTCATAGCCAGACTTCACAAAATGCAGGAAATTTTCTGGGAAGTCCAGAAAAGCGCTTTGAACTATAGGTCCACACTACAACTACCCCCAATAGACGCGTTTCTGGAAGTTAGAATCCGTAAATTTGAAAACATTTACCTCAAAATGAAAGACAAAGCGCAAGGAGAGAGCCTCTGTTTTTACCTGAACGATGATTTTCTCTATAGGCACATTCTGAAATATTTGATGAAAATTATCAAGCTTGCCTTTCTTCTTTTTTTTTTAAAAAGAAAATGGGCCGAAAAGGATATTTTATTCTAAACAAAAAATGATTTTAATTTTAATTTAATTTTGGGTCAGATTTGGTTAAAAACGTAATGGGGCAAGCCTTCAATTTTATCTACCTCCTTATCAACTAAGGACGTCTAGATATGCACATTAATTCCATAGGCCTATGCACCGTGCAGTGTAAAACTTTCACATCGTATTTTATTTTGAATATCCATTTATTGGTGTGCATTAAATGTAATTTTCAAGAATGACTGGTTATGGTATACGTTAAGTGGGGTATTTGGTCGTCCTATTGGTCCCCCATTTTGAATTTCACGGCAACTCCAAATGAGGGCGCTGTACATGACGTGAGTAAAGGCAGAGAAATCCAGAAAAAAACCTCTCAATAGTCGGGTCCCTCACAATGACGTCCAGGGACTCGTCAAAGCACGGCTTGAAGTGGTCGCTACAGAGGGCTGTAAACTCAATGGGCCAATTCAAGACCACTTTGCTCTGGTAACGTCGACTTTGGCCGTCCGGATCAACTGGAAATAGATGAAGGCTTACTCCATCCTTGGAAGTTTTGCTACATCCAGCAGCCACACACCTTGTCGGCATTTTAAAAAATGAGGATATTTCTCACCAATACCGTGAAGAAAACTCACTGTGACGCGTGTGTGAATGCCGGCGACCCCCTGCAGCGAGGCAAGTCTCCGCCTTGATTTACGTCATACCTCCGCGAAGTTTTATGTTAATGAAGCTTCCTTTCGTGGGATGGGGTCGCTAAAGAGATGTTCGCAATTAATTTTCCCGGATTTATTCCAGTAAATAAACACAATAACTCATAATTATTTTCAGAACACCACAGTACACTGTATTGATTTAAGAACAAAACATGCAATCGAAATTTTATTTCATGTTTCCTTGAAATCTTGGCCAAAATGATAGAAGTTGCAAAGGGTTAATCATGCAATTTTCAACGAAAATAGGTCAATTGATTTGAAAAGTTTTACTAATTACTGTAGAAATTATAAGCATTCTTTATTAGTATAGTTTTAAACAATATATTTTAGGTCAGAAATTCCTTCTGTAAAATTAAGTTCACCAGACAGATATTGTAGAATTTTCATATTCATATAATTTGTTAAAACAGTTTTTAAACGACCCAATAAAGAAAATTATTAAGTTTAACATTTCACATATAGTTTTAGAGACCTCTTTTCCAATAGCAGTAAAAATACAAAGTTGATTTGAAAATTTTGACTAATTACTGTAAAAGATATCAGATTTTAAAGATTTTTTGGGTTTAAAACAATAAATATTAGTCAAGAAATTCCTTTTGTAAAATTACCTTAACCAGACAGATATGAAATTCATATATTTGATAAAACATTACGTTTTAAACGATAAAATAAATTTGACGTATTATCGAATTATTTTATCATTGCCACAATCTTCTTCAACAAACAAAGAAATTCATTCAACTTTTTAGCTCAGAGTTGTGCGAAAGACTTTTTACTGAATTGAATGACTAAAAGCCAATTCTGGAAAATTTACAAACATTTACAATCTTAGCAGCAGCTTTATCAAAGGACAACCATCAGTATAGAGAGATAAAGGAGCTTTAAGAGATAAACGGCCAAATATGGAGAGAAGGACGAAAGGATTTGCGGGTATCAAAGCTTCATGCATTCCCCGTTCCTTGGGAAGATTGTGACAGTCACTCCACCAGGCCGTGAGCGAAGAGCCCGTGGAAGGCGAACGGCATCTCGACTTCTACCTGTGCCCGGGCGATCTCCGTGAAGGTGCGCGCGTCTAGGACCAGGAGGAAGGGGTTCTTGGCGGGGCCGTGGGAGGTGACCACCAGGGATAGAACCACGCCTATCGCCAGCAAGACAGAACGGGAGAGATAGAATCCCCAAACAAGTTACGCAACGTTCAAAGCAGGTTTTTTTTTATCCCATGAAAGAATTTGAAGGAGCCACACCTATTTTTGATAGAAATAAGATTTCACGACCAGGGGACAATAGCCTGAAGGTTTGTAGTAGTCACAGCCAGGGGAAGAACCACAACAATCGCACCGACAAACAATCGAAGTGAAAAGGTGAAAGAATCTACCGAATAAGTCCTTTGATAATCTGTGCACAATCAGGGTACCACATGAGATGGAAAGGCAAATAATATAATGGTTGACGAAAACATGACTCTTGTTCCGGCGAGATTTCAGTGAGAGTGAAAAAATAATCGGGAAATATTTGACAAAACATTTGCCTAAATAATAGTATCGGTTAATAACAAACCTAACTACTGCCTTGTTTGAGTCAAATTCACTCACCAATTGTGTAAAACAAGACACAGTTTCAGCCAAGCGATTGTGCCAAACATTTTTGAGTGCTGAATTGTTCGGGGTATGGTCTTAAGCGAAATGAAGGCTTAGGCTCAGGCTTAGGATTCGGTCATATTTCTCTTACCCGTTATAACTTCACAGGCATCTAGAAACAAGCGTTTGGCCCCAGTTTTTTGGTGAATACTCTTTACCGTACTTATCGAGCCAACAAATCTTTAAATTTGGCGGAGACGAAACCTGAGCCCGAGCCAGATCCGTAAAGGGCCTACACTAATTATAATTATCATTGTGGGAACCTCGTATGGGAAAATGAGTGTGTGGTTTCGTACCGTCGTCTTCGTCTTGTCCGTCAGGATCAGGGATGAAGACGGGCTCTGAAGGGTAATAGTCCCCGTCCTCACACCCCCATTCCGCGGCCACAAACTTCTTCCGGCAATCCACCTTGAAAAGCTTCCAGGTTTGAGAAGATAAGACAAACAAATTACCATAATATTATACAAAAGCAGCATTTTTCATTCATTTGCTTGAAATGAAAAACCCAGTTTGTAACTTTCAAAACTGTTAAAATAATAATGTATTCACGTCTACGGCGCAGCCAACCAACTGGTTCTCGAAATGCATCCCGTTTTTCATAGATTTGTATAATCTAAACAAATAGTGGGCCTGACGTTTCGATTGAAGCAGGACCTTTCTCAAAGGCAGAGTGACAAGGACATAGCAGTAACACGAAGTCATATTCACACTCTTCCCCCTTCCTTCGTGTACATGTATCTGTTTTGTCCTTGTCACTCTGCCTTTGAGAAAGGGCCAGCTAGGATCGAAACGTCATGCCCACTAAATTTCTAGATTTGAATTTTGGTAATTTTAGTCAGTAAGCAGTTTGCAACATTTGTGTACATCAGATTTGTATAATGTTGCCAGTTGAACATGATGTGAAGTTCTGCCTGCCGATTTCTAAGATCGGTAAGGTTTTTGGTTTTGTTATCAACTTGCAATTGGCCAGGGAGAAAAATATATCTCGATGAGGACATGATTACCTGGCGTTGGTCAGCCTTGATGGAGTAGAAATAGCGGTAGGGCCGGCCATTGTAGCCTTCGTAGTTGATTCTCGGGAGCTCCATGGCTGAGAAACAGATCAAACCAGACGGGCGGTTCACAATAGTGCGCCCTCAAGAGTTTGCAATGCGTTGGCCAATACGGGCGATTCAGAATAGTGCGCCCTCAAGAGTTTGCAATGCGTTGGCCAATACGGGCGATTCACAATAGTGCGCCCTCAAGAGTTTGCAATGCGTTAGCCAAGAGAAACAGACCACACCAGAGGTTTGAAATGGATACCATGGACGCTCATTATTGAGATTAATTAACGGCAATTCGTCTGTCAAAAACCAAGTCACTCAAAACGAGTTGCCCATTCGACTTATGTTGTCTATCTATGGCTTTGTTTAAAGACCATTATACAATATTGGTAAAGGTCAAAAGATTTCCACAGTTGGTATTTTAAGCCAATAAACATTACAAAAAAGAAATCTTGCGAAGGTTTTACCTCAAATGGTAATGGTAATAATTATTTGCGAGAAATAAACTTTTTGTCAATGTTTGAATGGAGATTTCTCGAGAAGTACAGCATCCCAGACCGTAAGATTTCAACATAAGGATTGTATCATGACCATCTACAAACTGTAAATTAGAAGGGAATCTGTGGACATCGATGCTTTTTGATCTTCCCAATGTTGTATTGGGCCTTTAAATCCTTGCCATAGTTGTACATGAAATGAATTATACGACAGGAGGCTCTGTTGCAGATGCTACGGTGGCCCAAAGCGGACATTTAGATGATTATATGGACCTTTATCGAACCAATGTCGAAATGAGTGCAAAGTAGACCTTAATACACTCGTACATAAATGCACATGGACAATGCATTATCGGCGTTAACATTCTACCAAGTATCTCAACATCACGATATCTTGCTAAGAGGATATTCACACATTATACGAACCCACGTCACTCACCGATGTCACTCAAGTTCTCGTAAGAGCAGTGGACGGTGTCATGCTCGATCAGTTTCGCTGACGCGCGGCTACCAGCGAGGGTCACCAGCTCCTCGCCCTCCTTCTCCTCTTTCTGGAACCAGGCACCAGAGAAGAGTAAAGAATTACCAGCAGAGGTTCTTGAGTTAACCAGAACAGGTGTAGGTTTTGAGGTTGTGATTGGTAGCAATGCCTTGTAGCAGGTTTACTCCTGGTATTAATTTTGAAGCTTAAGACATCATTATAGAATATTATGATTAAAGCGAGATAAAGAATGAAATTTATAAACCAATCATAATGCACTGATGTTCGTTTGTATTAAGGTTTTGCGAGTTAATGACCTATACTACCTGAATTTAAGTAAATTCATGTTTAACTACTCCCATGTTATTTTGTTTAACTTTCACCTCGGACAATTATTAATCACACAACACTGGAAATGTTGCCAAAGAAACTCGTATTTTTCAAGCAGAACGAAAGTTTTAAAACGTGGCCTTGTTCACCGGGGGAATTGACCTCTGGAACAGGCTCAGTGTCACAATCAGATCATCACCAACTTCATCGATATTTACCAAAACATTGAAAACCCCAATTGCTTAACTGTTAGAATGAATGATGAATAATTATACTTGCTCCCGCCTGTCATGTTCTGCCTGTCCCTTTGTTGTTGTCCTTGTTCTACAAGTTGTCATTTATTATTTGTCTGCTTGGTTTTGAGATTCGCAGGTGAGGGTACAGAATCTATGCTCCACCCTTCACCTTACGCTGTTCACAAGGTATAGATATATTTACATATTGATTATTTTCATAATTGAAATAAGACTTAAGACTATGCATAGTGGAAGGACACAACACAAGAAGGTTTGCGGAGACACCATATGCAAAAACCATTCAAGCAAGAGGTATGGTTCTGAAAAGGACCCGAGTGGTAACTCCTGAGTTACCACTCGGGCCCTTTTCAGAACCATACATCAGAACCATACCTATGGTTCTGAAAAGAACCTGAGTGGTAACACCCGAATTACCACTCAGGTTGTTTTCAGAACCATACCTCCTTCTTGAAGAGATCTTGAACGTGGTGCTACAGCAAACCTTCTTGGTATTAAAGTGTAGTGAACAGTTTAGAATTCCTTGGCCAGCTGATCCAGATGTTGTCCAGAGGTGTGAATAGTTAAACCCCACCCTGGCTAGGGAGAGGAGACTTAGTTTATAAGTAACCCTTTACTTTGTGAGGATAAGTAGGGCACAATGACCTTAGCTTCACAACTCCACCACAGAGAAAAAGCCCACTGCCTTTTCTTAACCCCCCCCCCAAAAAAACCCAGTCTGCTCACACCCTTCAAGGAAGCAACAACTCTTCCTGGACTGGCTCCTTCCTTTTGAAAATAGTGGTCAGAAGTGGGGACAGAAACCGATTTGGCAGTTTACACTCCTATACGGCAACTGTCCTCGTAGAAAACCAAGGCAAATTTACTACGGGATTGTACATAGAATCAATTGCATTTAATTAGGGACGGAACATTCCGAACCAGACAGGGGACGGAAGAAGCAACCGACCTCAGAACCGACCGCAACCCTTCAGCCTCACCCGGAGCAACAAAAGGGTAAGCCGTGTCACTCTCATACCCAAAACCGCTAAAAAAAGAGATTATTCATTACGTTCTGCAGGAGAGGGAGCACGAATCTGGAGGGACGCAACGCGTCCATCTCCAGGCCGTCCCTTTCCCTGGCGTTTTTTAGGGTCATCATGCTTGAGATGTCTCCGTTGACATAGCGACAGAGATCCACCACCACGTGACCGTCTTCCTCGTAGCAGTTGATGAAGTGGAAGCTGAAGAAGGCCTCGGTATGGTACCTGGTGCTCAGCACCTCGCCCGTGTGCAGATTGACGAGGTGGAAGCGGCACCTGACCATCGTGACGGATCACCGGGGGCAGTTAACCAGTGAACATATTAAGACCCAAGATGGCGCTATATATCAGTTTTACTTATGGGCCCAGAACATAAATTCAAGTTGCCATAGATCACTGTATAAATCCTCTCAATTTAAATGCGAGGCAGTTCAGACCCAAACATTTATCAGGTCTTGTAGCTACACTCCAAATTGTAGATTGGACCTTATCTCTCATTTCCGAGCCTAAGCCTTCATTTCGAAAAGGCCTAAGTGAACCCGCAGAATCGAATGAGGGCGCTATACATTATGTCATTACACAGCGTCAAATAACTAATCGGGGTCAATGAACTACACACTTGTCAGCAGTACCGGTTGTTTATCAGTGAGGCATCAAGACCATGAGGGCGCTATGAGTTGTTCTTGGAAAGGTTGTGGAATGGAATGGCTGTGGTGAGGATGATGGAAGTGTAGCTTACATTCTGTCGGGGTGATACTCCAGAGATGAGGCGGGTGCGACACCGCGCACCTTGGAGGTTAAAAACTTGAGGATGTTGACTACCAGCGGCTGCTCCAGGAACACGATGTAGTTCTCGGTGATGCCGAAGCTGTGGAAGTAGGCGGGGCTATAGGTCGAGGAGGGGATGCTACACAGGACGCTTGCCCTCTCCAACGGATCGGTCTCCTCGCTGGTGTCCTTCCCATCGCTGGTGGCCTTCCCATTACTGGTGGCCTTCCCATTGATGGTGGCCTTCCCATTGCTGGTGCCCTTCCCATCGCTGGTGTCATTCCCATTGATGGTGGCCTTCCCATCGCTGGTGCCCTTTGCATCGCTGGTGCCCTCTGCGTCACTGCCTTCTACGTAATTGTGGTGAATATGAATACAGCCTAAGATATCAGAGAGCACATTGTTCGGGGTGTCTTCCCCCATTTCAGGGACTTGAAGACGATTTCAGTTTCTTCTATGTCTCTTGGGAATCGTGGCAGTTGCCGTTAGTCGGGATATTCTTCTTAATAAGTTGTTGGCGCTAGCATACTTACCTCAATTTGCAAGGGCCGAAGAAATTACGGTATTTGGCAAGGGGGATGTCACATCTGTCTACACGGGGTGCATTTGATTGTTTTCAATGGGTAGGCCGTACACTTTTCAGGCTGGGTAGCTGAGGCATAAGGTGGGAAGAACCGACCGGGGCTGACCTGGGGTAGACGCCGGGAAGGTTTAACGAACTCAGCCAAGACCGGTCCCTCCCCTCCCCCATTCAAACCCGTCTTAGGCTCAGGCTCCGGCTTTGTCTCCATTTTGATCATCCATTTTAAAGTACAAGGCATGAAAACGGGAGACCTTTGGCTTCGTTTTCTCAATGTTACACGGCGTTTTGAAAAAAAAAAATACGAATCCAAAGCTTCAACTTCAACAAAGACTCCAACCTGTGATTTCAGCTTTTGGACAACAGAGATGAAGCCGGAGCCGAAGCCTAAGCCGGGTTTTTGAAAAGGGTCATAGTTCCAGGGCCGGCCATGTTGGGGGCCGTTGCTAAGGACACACTCACCTCCCGGCACGGGGATCTTGATGATGTGGTACACGGGTCGTGAACCCATGGACGTGCCCATGTTGTAGACCACGCCCTTGCTCACGTGCGGATGAGCAGTGGCGGTGTTCACGGCCAAACACTTGGAGATGTCGATCTGTTTAGGTGGAGAAAAGGCGAAGAGGGCGCCCTTTAAAACACTCGTCACGATAAATTGGAGGAGAGGGAGAGTATCACGTGCTGCGTTCCCGTGACCTCGTGAAATCCTACTTACGAACTGCGATTACCCAGGCACATGATATACCCTACAGACGAAGTTCACAGAAACGCCACTTTGGAAAAAATATGTAGGGCGCCACCTTGCGCTGTGTGGCGATGTAAACATCATGCAAAATTCAACGTAGGCCTACATAACCATATTCGCATACAGGCGCATGATAGTCTGAGGCCTGAGAAGCGAGGTGAGTAAAGGAAAACAGCGCCCTCACCTTCCCGAGCGTCTTCAGCGTCCTGGGGTCCACGCGGTGGATGTAGTTGGTCTCGGTCATGGTGTAGTAGTGGTCCTGTCCCAACCGGAGCCAGCTGACGTTGCAGTTGTCGGTGGATTCGGGAATGGGGTGCATGAGGTAGGAGAAGACTTGGCGGAAGTAGCTCTTGCACGGGTCCAGTTGGGCAGCTGTACCGAAGGCTGGTACGACCAACCGCTGCTCCGCCATAGAAAGCTCGTAGGCGTCGCTATCCAAGTATCTGTAATTACCGGGATCAAACAAATCCATATACATTACAATGTACGATGACAAAGTGGCCTTATTTTTCTTCTTGATTAAAGGCCCAATACAACATTGGGAAGATCGCAAAAATCCACAGATTTCCTCCTAATTTACACAGTTTGTAGATGGCCATAATATAATCCTAATGTTGAATTCTTACGGTCTGGGATGCTGTGCTTCTCTAGAAATCTTCACTCAAACATCGACAAAAAGTTCATTACTCTCAAGTCATTAACTATTTCTTACATTACAGAATGGTGCATAAACCGTGACTGTTGTTTTTTACCCTTTTCTACTTTCTCCGATCACCATTTGAGCTAAAACATTTGCACGATTGCTTTCTTGGGATGTTTTATGGTTTAACACAAAAACTGTTGAAATCTTTTGACCTTTACCAATGTTGTATTGGGCCTTTAAGAAAATTACGAAAACTGGGTTTGTCGAAAAGGCAACGCCATTCCCGAACCGTTAAATAACCTTCGCTGAGGGCTTTTGTGGAAGTAAACACTATAATCCGTCTCCAGAACTGTCACAGCTAGCGTCTCGATAACTCCCTCACACTAGGTGTGGACATTTAGTGGGCTTTTTAGACAAACGCAATGTACTCAACAGTACCTGCTCTGGTAGGACACTGTCCCATCCTTCATGATGAAGCGATGGAGAAGGGCGAAGCCGTCGAACAGGCTGTCAAGTTTGTACTCGCCAACCTCGTAAAGAGCAGGCCCATTGCGGAGCAGAGACCCGTGTACCCAACGCGGTATTTCACCTGAACGATATAGAAGGAATTAGAAAGAATTATTATTGGAAGAAGAAGACGACGAAGAAGAAGACGACGAAGAAGAAGACGACGAAGAAGAAGACGAAGAAGAAGAAGACGAAGAAGAAGAAGAAGAAGAAGAAGAAGAAGAAGAAGAAGAAGAAGAAGAAGAAGAAGAAGAAGAAGAAGACGAAGAAGAAGAAGAACAAAAAGAAGAGGGAGAGGGAGAGGGAGAGGGAGAGGGAGAGGGAGAGGGAGAGGGAGAGGGAGAGGGAGAGGGAGAGGGAGAGGGAGAGGGAGAGGGAGAGAGAGAGGGAGAGGGAGAGGGAGAGGAAGAGGGAAAGAGGAAAGGGAAGGGATGAGGATAAGGACAAAATATTCGAATGAGGATTAGGATAAGGAAGAGGACGTTGCACTTACCCTTCACGGTTGCCTGTCTGGGTTCTATCTGGACGCGATAAATTGACTTGAAGATGCCAGCTCTGCTACTCAGCTTGGGGCCGCTACCCTTTGTGTCCACGGAATTCATCTAAAAATGGGAATTGAGCAAAAAGGTCTTGGCCATTGAGGTCTCGGTCTTGGACATTGAGGTCTCGGTCTTGGGCATTGAGGTCTCGGTGTTGGGCACTGAGGTCTCGGTCTTGGGCACTGAGGTCTCGGTCTTGGGCATTGAGGTCTCGGTCTTGGGCATTGAGGTCTCGGTCTTGGGCACTGAGGTCTCGGTCCTGGGTATTGAGGTCTCGGTCTAAGACACTGAGGTCTCGGTCTTGGGCATTGAGGTCTCGGTCTTGGGCATTGAGGTCTCGGTCTTGGGCACTGAGGTCTCGGTCCTGGGTATTGAGGTCTCGGTCTAAGACACTGAGGTCTCAGTCTTGGGCATTGAGGTCTCGGTCTAAGGCACTGAGGTCTCGGTCATGGGCATTGAGGTCTCGGTCTAAGGCACTGAGGTCTCTGTCTTGGGCATTGAGGTCTCAGTCTTGGGCATTGAGGTCTCGGTCTTGGGCACTGAGGTCTCTGTCTTGGGCATTGAGGTCTCAGTCTTGGGCATTGAGGTCTCAGTCTTGGGCACTGAGGTCTCGGTCATGGGCATTGAGGTCTCGGTCTTGGGCATTGAGGTCTCGGTCTTGGGCATTGAGGTCTCAGTCTTGGGCATTGAGGTCTCGGTCATGGGCATTGAGGTCTCGGTCTTGGGCATTGAGGTCTCGGTCTTGGGCATTGAGGTCTCGGTCTTGGGCATTGAGGTCTCGGTCTAAGGCACTAAGGTCTCGGTCATGGGCATTGAGGTCTCGGTCTAAGGCACTGAGGTCTCTGTCTTGGGCATTGAGGTCTCAGTCTTGGGCATTGAGGTCTCGGTCTTGGGCACTGAGGTCTCTGTCTTGGGCATTGAGGTCTCAGTCTTGGGCATTGAGGTCTCAGTCTTGGGCATTGAGGTCTCAGTCTTGGGCACTGAGGTCTCGGTCTTGGGCACTGAGGTCTCGGTCTAAGGCACTGAGCTCTCGGTCTTGGGCATTGAGGTCTCGGTCTTGGGCATTGAGGTCTCGGTCTTGGGCACTGAGGTCTCGGTCCTGGGTATTGAGGTCTCGGTCTTGGGCATTTGGGTCTCGGTCTTGGACATTTCGGTCTCGGTCTTGGACATAGAGGTCTAAGTCTTGGGCATTGAGGTCTCGGTCTTGGGCATGGAAGTCTCGAACAATCGAGCAAAAATATATCTGTGGGATAAATCTCATAAATTAGGAGGGCCTAGCAGAACCTTCAATTCTCTGCCTTTGGGAAAGGTCGGACCAGCACCGAAACGTCAGGGGCTCCTAAGTTTTGAGATTCGTCCCAAATAGGGTCTATATCATTATTGTATTGAATTAATTTTAAAGAATGCCAAGAAATTTTGACTGGACCGGGACTTGAACACGAAACCTTAACGTATCAGTGCTCTTCCATCTGAGCTATCCAGCCCTTAGATGGTGACTTTCCCAAATAGTCAACTATTTTTTGCCCTTTTTATCGTTGCATTTCGGTCACTTCGGTCACCAGATTGCATTACGTTTGTCAGCATGTTTGCGTATCATCCTGCGAAATTAATCAATGTAAGCTCTTTTCAGACGACGCAGAAAAAACCCTCGCAAGGCTTGAGAGAGAATTAAGCGTATAGAATGGGACGTTGTACAATAAACAGTTCCTCCCTTCACACGATAGATATTGTCAAGGGTCCCGTGAGAAATCCTCCGCTAGCGGAAGATTTTGGCGGAGGTCCGGACCTACGACAACATCTCTCAAAGGGTTCACCAGGGACGTCTGTCACTCTCAAGCGTCGGTAACCTTTCACACGATGGCACTTTTGTAAGATTTCTCATGCATGACACATTTTCTCAAGCCCTGCGATTTTTTTTTCCGAGTCGTCTGGAAAGGTGTTAAGACTGCACGTTCCGTATCAGCGAGTCTTCCCAGACACAATCACATGTCCGCAATGTGGCTTTTATCAAGGCTTTATCTGTAATCGTGTGTGTACTGGGCTATTTCGCTCTATGATAATACAGGGGTATCGTATGCCCCCCTCCATTGATCTCATGTCCGATGAAATTGAATACGTGTGTAGATAGATGTCCATGTGCTGATAAATCTTATTTCTACAGAGCCCCTAAAGGGACGTTCGTCGAAAACAAACTATAAAGCAAAATAGAAAATCGTTCGTTATTTCATGCGCTCGAAATGATTTCGCGCGCACGAAATAACGAACAGATTTTGTTTTGTTTTAGAGTTTCTTTTCAACGAATGTCCCTTTAGGGGCTCCGTAGATTTCGCAGTCATGAAGCGAGAATCCCAAATTCCCTGCAATTGCGAAACAGAAGCTAACAATAGGGGCTCTCACGGTAGGGGTCTACTCACATTTGTGACCCGGCACATCTTAATGATGAATAACCCCCACTTTTGAGTTTTTGAGATTTTCTAATGATGTGGAAGAGTGTATTATTAGCTTTCAAATGATATCAAAATTTCCGCCAATACAATAACTTTTCGAAAATAAAAAGAAAAAAGAAAATTGATTTTTAATCAAATTGTGAAGATACTTTGACTTTAGGCGTTGTTACTCGAAAAGTGTTGAGGTGGGATATTCCCCATGTTGCTGTGACGGGTCACATTTTTGTGATCAGGTTTGAATTTAACGGAGCGTAGCGCGTGTACTGATTGTCTGAGAAGTGTGTGCACATTGTACTTCTTTGACCGCAGTTCACTGCGTTCAGTGGGGCCAATCCAGGGGTGTTCAATTTGCGGCGAAGGTAACGGGCAGATTAATTGCTTGAGTGTCTGTCTGGCGGCCGTCTGGTTCGCTGGCTGGTATTCCGTCCAGGCACGCTATCCTGTATCTGACGTCAAGGACGTCTGTGATGCTCCTCATGCCAACAAGCTCCCTAGTCCTCCAATACTTTGGTCAGGTAGTACCCGTGCCGCACAGCGAGCGCGCTTGGTCCGCACTGTCCGACAATTATTGTTTAGGCAGCTAGGGGAGCATGTTGACGTCGAAGAGTTTGTTGACACCGAGGAGCTCATAGAGGTCCCACGTACTAGCGCAATTGCTTCCGCTGATCAGGTGATTTATTCGGCAACAACGTCACAAGCTGAATGAAAGTGTTGCCGATAAAAGTATTACATTCTGTTTGATGTTGTCATTGAATGTTTTTGAATCAATCAAAAGGTCGAATGTCGAGTTGGGATTGTACCGTGAACTACTGGCGGTGCGTTAAGGACATCAATTTAAAATCTTGCATCTTCCTACTACACCCCTGTACTCAATGGAACTGTTGGTGATTAGTGTCGTAAAACCGCTCTACAGCACCCATCCATAATTCAAAGTACACGTCCACTTTTCTGCCAGCAGAAAAGTGGAGTTTTGGAGAAATACTTGAAGCGAAATCTGAAAGCCTGAAAATCTACAAGCAGAAACTGAAAAGAAGAGGTTATATACTTTTAGTAATCGAAACGGCAGTCTGGTTTTACTAGTAGAAATTTGAAGCCTTTCTGCCCTTGAAAATGGTCCTGCTGTAATCGAAACGTAAGGTCCTCCTGATTTTTGATATTGACTTTTTGGGTGCACTTTCGTTAGTCAGTAAGCATTTATTTGCAACATTATTTGTATAGCCTATTACTGGAGAAAATTGAAGCCTCAAGTTGCCCACATTTTGCACCACGATCAGTCTCAGAAGTAAAAACCGAATTTCTGCTTGTAGAAAAATGAGTATTTGGAAATCACTAAACACGAAATCCCCAAAACTTGAAAATCTACGACAATACATGAGGCGGCTTTCACTATTCTCTCAAGACTCGGTTGGCGGATTGAGCTGACTTTTTTCACAGGTGTGCTATTTCATGCATATGTTGGATCAGACAACGTATGGATGCTATTCTTTGAACTCGACCAATGTTGTTATCCCTTTAAGGGAAGGAGTATGGCTCTGAAAAGAGATGGTCACATGCAAAGAAAATTGCTGTGGGCGAAGTAGACTCTTTTGAGTTTTCAGAATGGTCTGTCGGGAATAATTCCAATAAACTACGATTGTTTGTTATTTACAGACCACCTTAAATCAACCTTGCACTGTAAACCGATTGCCACTTATGATGGAATCAATAGCTCTATTACCTGAGCCACTCTTATAATAACTGGAAATTTTAACATGAAAGTTGATGATTCGCTAGTTGTTGAATTTTACTCCTAGAATCCATGGGTCTTTAGCAACATAGTGTACTCTGCATGTTCGTCTTCAGGAGACGAAGATAGTATTTTGCTGAAACGCCTCAGTTAAGATCTGGTGTCTCTGGCAAAACCTTGGATTATCTGAAATCTTATTTTTGCCAGGTAGAAGCCAAGGCGTGTTCATTCAAGGAACTATAATGTCCAAAACGTTTGGACTTTAACTGTGGAGTCTCTAAAGGATCTTGTTTGGGACCGTTTTTATTCACTGTTTGTGCGTCTACATTATTTCATCTTCCTGGCATTCAATGTTCCAGTCAGGGGGGTCTGACTTGCGACTGTTCAAAAACACTTATTACCTTCGGTTTCTCTCGGTCGTCTCCGTCTGGGGAAGACCACGGACGGTCGAATCGCTTCCGTCGGTCGGCGACGACAAGACGAGGAGGAGGGCGAGTTTTCGCTGGCGGATAGCACGCAGGACGACTGTGAGGGAGCGGTGTACAACCCGCCGGATGTAGGCCTAGAGTGTGTGTCACTTCGCCTCGTCTGCACTGTACGTGTGTGATCTCCCTTCTTGAATGTGCCTATGTCGGTCCCTGGCCGGTTCGATGCGTATGTGAGGGTATGTTTAACATTCACCGGGGGGGGGGTCGATTGAGCTACACTATGCCAGATGTACAACACGGCTAATGCAGCTATTGTATGTGCGAAGGTCACCAACAATGTCTCCCAGTCCAGTCTCGCGACAATACAGCAGGGCAGCGCCGAGTTTTGGCCCTTGGAGTGTTATCGTATTCGGATAATCGTGATTGTGGTCTTTCTCAGAAGCCGAGAACGGATTCCTACAAAGGAATCTTACGGCAATGAAAGGGACAGCTACCTGATAGAGGTACGGTCGGTATAGCAACTAAATCAAAAACAAATTGTTTGTCGAGAAACAGAATTGCAGCTTGAGAGTAGCCAATGCTTTGTCATAAAAAAAATGGAATTTGAATGAAAGGTGTCGGTCATTTCAACGGAAATTTCGCAGGAAACTGCCCTTATCCGTCTAAACAAGGGCCACTGTGCTTGACCCGCTCTATAGCACGACTGACCAAGGTCCGTATTTTCTTGTGGTGCGCTACGGACGAAATAGATCCGAAATTACTAGTTTAGCCTGTGATTACTCACTGGTCTTGAGTACGGTGTACTAGGGAGAAGTTAAATTGAACTCAATTCCGTGCTCTGTCGTCCAATGCTCCACTGTGAGGTTCAGGCGGTAAATTCTCCTGAAAGCCTCAAATTCTCCTTAAAGCCTCAAATTCTCCTTAAAGCCTCGTAGACTTCTTCACTTTCAGTCTGACAAGAGATCGAACAGGACGTGGAGTACAGGAAACTGTGATGTTGTCATCGCAAATTTGCGGCGACAAAAAACCAAAGAAATTCAAGCTGGCTCTCTGAACAGTCAAAGGACCCCTTTTCTAGTCTTCGGACAAATTTAGCTAATTTGTTTTAATTTCATCCTAATTGTATATACCTAATTTCCTGTATTAACTTGTTATTCGGTTTTAACTGCTGTAATTACTTATTTTTGTGCTAGGTTCATTTTATATCTTGATTTTTTTCTGAGTAGTATGCATTATATTTATATGTAATATGTTCTCTAAGGCTTTTTAATACTGCTCTTGCTTTTATGTATACTATTATTTTTATTAGGTTTTGTGGAATTCATTTGTTCTAATGCGCTTTCGATCAGGCTGGTCCTGGAGCGAACGCAATATAAGTGGAATAAATTATTATAATAATTATTATTACTGTTGAAATATTATAATTTAATTCAACCTCATTATGAAATGAAAACAGTAGTTTTAGATAACTCAATAGTTTTAGTTTTAATAACTCTAAAAATACAAAATATTTTGGAAACATTTTACTAATTACTGTACAAATTATAAGGTTTATATATTTAATTTGTTTTTTAAACAATACATTTTTTCATAAATTCCTTTTGGAAAATTACCTTCACCAATTAATACAAAATCCGTAAAGTTTTCATATTCATATATTTATTTATTTATTAAAAAGTTTTAGACTGTTATTAGTTGCCACACCAGTTTTTCCAATAAGAAATTAATTCCAGCTTATAGCTCAAAGTTATACAAAAGACTTTACTGAATTCAATGACCCAAAAACAATTCTTGAAAATGCCAGTACAGACAAGGTCAGACTGACAAGGACAAACATCGGTATAGATATGGAAAGACCAGTAAGAGATAAACGGCCAAATATGGAGAGAAGGAGGAAAGGATTTGCGGGTATCAAAGCTTCATGCATTCCCCGTTCCTTGGGAAGATTGTGACAGTCACTCCACCAGGCCGTGAGCGAAGAGCCCGTGGAAGGCGAACGGCATCTCGACTTCTACCTGTGCCCGGGCGATCTCCGTGAAGGTGCGCGCGTCTAGGACCAGGAGGAAGGGGTTCTTGGCGGGGCCGTGGGAGGTGACCACCAGGGATAGAACCACGCCTATCGCCAGCAAGACAGAACGGGAGAGATAGAATCCCCAAACAAGTTACGCAACGTTCAAAGCAGGTTTTTTATCCTATGAAAGAATTTGAAGGAGCCACACCTATTTTTGATAGAAATAAGATTTCACGACCAGGGGACAATAGCCTGAAGGTTTGTAGTAGTCACAGCCAGGGGAAGAACCACAACAATCGCACCGACAAACAATCGAAGTGAAAAGGTGAAAGAATCCACCGAATAAGTCCGTTGATAATCTGTGCACAATCGTGGTACCACATGAGATGGAAAGGCAAATAATATAATGGTAGACGAAAACATGACTCTTGTTCCGGCGAGATTTCAGTGAGAGTGAAAAAATAATCGGGAAATATTTGACAAAACATTTGCCTAAATAATAGTATCGGTTAATAACAAATCTAGCTACTGCCTTGTTTGAGTCAAATTCACTCACCAATTGTGTAAAACAAGACACAGTTTCAGCCAAGCGATTGTGCCAAACATTTTTGAGTGCTGAATTGTTCGGGGTATGGTCTTAAGCGAAATGAAGGCTTAGGCTCAGGCTTAGGATTCGGTCATATTTCTCTTACCCGTTATAACTTCACAGGCATCTAGAAACAAGCGTTTGGCCCCAGTTTGTTGGTGAATACTCTGTACCGTACTTATCGAGCCAACAAATCTTTAAATTTGGCGGAGACGAAACCTGAGCCCGAGCCAGATCCGTAAAGGGCCTACACTAATTATAATTATCATTGTGGGAACCTCGTATGGGAAAATGAGTGTGTGGTTTCGTACCGTCGTCTTCGTCTTGTCCGTCAGGATCAGGGATGAAGACGGGCTCTGAAGGGTAATAGTCCCCGTCCTCACACCCCCATTCCGCGGCCACAAACTTCTTCCGGCAATCCACCTTGAAAAGCTTCCAGGTTTGAGAAGATAAGACAAACAAATTACCATAATATTATACAAAAGCAGCATTTTTCATTCATTTGCTTGAAATGAAAAACCCAGTTTGTAACTTTCAAAACTGTTAAAATAATAATGTATTCACGTCTACGGCGCAGCCAACCAACTGGTTCTCGAAATGCATCCCGTTTTTCATAGATTTGTATAATCTAAACAAATAGTGGGCCTGACGTTTCGATTGAAGCAGGACCTTTCTCAAAGGCAGAGTGACAAGGACATAGCAGTAACACGAAGTCATATTCACACTCTTCCCCCTTCCTTCGTGTACACGTATCTGTTTTGTCCTTGTCACTCTGCCTTTGAGAAAGGGCCAGCTAGGATCGAAACGTCATGCCCACTAAATTTCTAGATTTGAATTTTGGTAATTTTAGTCAGTAAGCAGTTTGCAACATTTGTGTACATCAGATTTGTATAATGTTGCCAGTTGAACATGATGTGAAGTTCTGCCTGCCGATTTCTCAGATCGGTAAGGTTTTTGGCTTTGTTATCAACTTGCAATTGGCCAGGGAGAAAAAAATATCTCGAGGAGGACATGATTACCTGGCGTTGGTCAGCCTTGATGGAGTAGAAATAGCGGTAGGGCCGGCCACTGTAGCCTTCGTAGTTGATTCTCGGGAGCTCCATGGCTGAGAAACAGATCAAACCAGACGGGCGGTTCACAATAGTGCGCCCTCAAGAGTTTGCAATGCGTTGGCCAATACGGGCGATTCAGAATAGTGCGCCCTCAAGAGTTTGCAATGCGTTGGCCAATACGGGCGATTCACAATAGTGCGCCCTCAAGAGTTTGCAATGCGTTAGCCAAGAGAAACAGACCACACCAGAGGTTTGAAATGGATACCATGGACGCTCATTATTGAGATCAATTAACGGCAATTCGTCTGTCAAAAACCAAGTCACTCAAAACGAGTTGCCCATTCGACTTATGTTGTCTATCTATGGCTTTGTTTAAAGACCATTATACAATATTGGTAAAGGTCAAAAGATTTCCACAGTTTGTATTTTAAGCCAATAAACATTACAAAAAAGAAATCTTGCGAAGGTTTTACCTCAAATGGTAATGGTAATAATTATTTGCGAGAAATAAACTTTTTGTCAATGTTTGAATGGAGATTTCTCGAGAAGTACAGCATCCCAGACCGTAAGATTTCAACATAAGGATTGTATCATGACCATCTACAAACTGTAAATTAGAAGGGAATCTGTGGACATCGATGCTTTTTGATCTTCCCAATGTTGTATTGGGCCTTTAAATCCTTGCCATAGTTGTACATGAAATGAATTATACGACAGGAGGCTCTGTTGCAGATGCTACGGTGGCCCAAAGCGGACATTTAGATGATTATATGGACCTTTATCGAACCAATGTCGAAATGAGTGCAAAGTAGACCTTAATACACTCGTACATAAATGCACATGGACAATGCATTATCGGCGTTAACATTCTACCAAGTATCTCAACATCACGATATCTTGCTAAGAGGATATTCACACATTATACGAACCCACGTCACTCACCGATGTCACTCAAGTTCTCGTAAGAGCAGTGGACGGTGTCATGCTCGATCAGTTTCGCTGACGCGCGGCTACCAGCGAGGGTCACCAGCTCCTCGCCCTCCTTCTCCTCTTTCTGGAACCAGGCACCAGAGAAGAGTAAAGAATTACCAGCAGAGGTTCTTGAGTTAACCAGAACAGGTGTAGGTTTTGAGGTTGTGATTGGTAGCAATGCCTTGTAGCAGGTTTACTACTGGTATTAATTTTGAAGCTTAAGACATCAATACAGAATATTATGATTAAAGCGAGATAAAGAATGAAATTTATAAACCAATCATGATGCACTGATGTTCGTTTATATTAAGGTTTTGCGAGTTAATGACTTATACTACCTGAATTTAAGTAAATTCATGTTTAATTACTCCCATGTTATTTGTTTAACTTTCACCTCGGACAATTATTATTCACATAACACTGGAAATGTTGCCAAAGGAACTCGTATTTTTCAAGCAGAACGAACGTTTTAAAACGTGGCCTTGTTCACCGGGGAATTGACCTCTGGAACAGGCTCAGTGTCACAATCAGATCATCACCAACTTCGATATTTACCAAAACATTGAAAAACCCCAATTGCTTAACTGTTAGAATGAATGATGAATAATTATACTTGGTCCCGCCTGTCATGTTCTGCCTGTCCCTTTGTTGTTGTCCTTGTTCTACAAGTTGTCATTTATTATTTGTCTGCTTGGTTTTGAGATTCGCAGGTGAGGGTACAGAATCTATGCTCCACCCTTCACCTTACGCTGTTCATAAGGTATAGATATCTTTACATATTGATTATTTTCATAATTGAAATAAGACTTAAGACTATGCATAGTGGAAGGACACAACACAAGAAGGTTTGCGGAGACACCATATGCAAAAACCATTCAAGCAAGGGGTATGGTTCTGAAAAGGACCCGAGTGGTAACTCCTGAGTTACCACTCGGGCCCTTTTCAGAACCATACATCAGAACCATACCTATGGTTCTGAAAAGAACCTGAGTGGTAACACCCGAATTACCACTCGGGTTGTTTTCAGAACCATACCTCCTTCTTGAAGAGATCTTGAACGTGGTGCTACAGCAAACCTTCTTGGTATTAAAGTGTAGTGAACAGTTTAGAATTCCTTGGCCAGCTGATCCAGATGTTGTCCAGAGGTGTGAATAGTTAAACTCCACCCTGGCGAGGGAGAGGAGACTTAGTTTATAAGTAACCCTTTACTTTGTGAGGATAAGTAGGGCACAATGACCTTAGCTTCACAACTCCACCACAGAGAAAAAGCCCACTGGCTTTTCTTAACCCCCCCCAAAAAAACCCCAGTCTGCTCACACCCTTCAAGGAAGCAACAACTCTTCCTGGACTGGCTCCTTCCTTTTGAAAATAGTGGTCAGAAGTGAGGACAGAAACCGATTTGGCAGTTTACACTCCTATACGGCAACTGTCCTCGTAGAAAACCAAGGCAAATTTACTACTGGATTGTACATAGAATCAATTGCATTTAATTAGGGACGGAACATTCCGAACCAGACAGGGGACGGAAGAAGCAACCGACCTCAGAACCGACCGCACCCCTTCAGCCTCACCCGGAGCAACAAAAGGGTAAGCCGTGTCACTCTCATACCCAAAACCGCTTAAAAAAGAGATTATTCATTACGTTCTGCAGGAGAGGGAGCACGAATCTGGAGGGACGCAACGCGTCCATCTCCAGGCCGTCCCTTTCCCTGGCGTTTTTTAGGGTCATCATGCTTGAGATGTCTCCGTTGACATAGCGACAGAGATCCACCACCACGTGACCGTCTTCCTCGTAGCAGTTGATGAAGTGGAAGCTGAAGAAGGCCTCGGTATGGTACCTGGTGCTCAGCACCTCGCCCGTGTGCAGATTGACGAGGTGGAAGCGGCACCTGACCATCGTGACGGATCACCGGGGGCAGTTAACCAGTGAACATATTAAGACCCAAGATGGCGCTATATATCAGTTTTACTTATGGGCCCAGAACATAAATTCAAGTTGCCATAGATCACTGTATAAATCCTCTCAATTTAAATGCGAGGCAGTTCAGACCCAAACATTTATCAGGTCTTGTAGCTACACTCCAAATTGTAGATTGGACCTTATCTCTCATTTCCGAGCCTAAGCCTTCATTTCGAAAAGGCCTAAGTGTACCCGCAGAATCGAATGAGGGCGCTATACATTATGTCATTACACAGCGTCAAATAACTAATCGGGGTCAATGAACTACACACTTGTCAGCAGTACCGGTTGTTTATCAGTGAGGCATCAAGATCATGAGGGCGCTATGAGTTGTTCTTGGAAAGGTTGTCCCAGAGTGGAATGGCTGTGGTGAGGATAATGGAAGTGTAGCTTACATTCTGTCGGGGTGATACTCCAGAGATGAGGCGGGTGCGACACCGCGCACCTTGGAGGTTAAAAACTTGAGGATGTTGACTACCAGCGGCTGCTCCAGGAACACGATGTAGTTCTCGGTGATGCCGAAGCTGTGGAAGTAGGCGGGGCTATAGGTCGAGGAGGGGATGCTGCACAGGACGCTTGCCCTCTCCAACGGATCGGTCTCCTCGCTGGTGTCCTTCCCATCGCTGGTGCCCTTCTCCTCGCTGGTGGCCTTCCCATTGCTGGTGGCCTTCCCATTGCTGGTGGCCTTCCCATTGCTGGTGGCCTTCCCATTGATGGTGCCCTTCCCATTGATGGTGGCCTTCCCATTGCTGGTGGCCTTCCCATTGCTGGTGCCCTTCCCATTACTGGTGCCCTTCCCATTGATGGTGGCCTTCCCATTGTTGGTGGCCTTCCCATTGCTGGTGGCCTTCCCATTGCTGGTGGCCTTCCCATTGCTGGTGGCCTTCCCATTGATGGTGGCCTTCCCATTGATGGTGGCCTTCCCATTGCTGGTGGCCTTCCCATTGCTGGTGCCCTTCCCATCGATGGTGCCCACGGTCGTCGCATTGCCGTCTACGTGATTGCGGTGAATATGAATAAAAATACACAGTGTCTCAAAACATTCAGTTTAAAAACAGCGGCTCGGACTTCGGCTAAGTGCCTGGCTCAGGTTCAGGCTTGGGAGAGGGAATTATTCACTCCTTTGCATTTAGAAAACGGTGGGTAGCGTAGCTGAGGCATAAGGTCGGCAGAACCAACCGGGGCTGACCGGGGTTGACCCGGGGAAGCTTTAACGAACGCAGCCAATTAGACAGGGCTCTCCCCAAAGAAACGGCGTAGGCTCAGGCTCCGGCTTTGTCTCTAGTTCTTTCATCCATTTTAAAGTACAAGGCATGAAAACGGGAGACCTTTGGCTTCGTTTTCTCAATGTTACACGGCGTTTTGAAAAAAAAAAATACGAATCCAAAAGCTTCAACTTCAACAAAGACTCCAACCTGTGATTTCAGCTTTTGGACAACAGAGATGAAGCTGGAGCCGAAGCCTAAGCCGGGTTTTTGAAAAGGGTCATAGTTCCAGGGCCGGCCATGTTGGGGGCCGTTGCTAAGGACACACTCACCTCCCGGCACGGGGATCTTGATGATGTGGTACACGGGTCGTGAACCCATGGACGTGCCCATGTTGTAGACCACGCCCTTGCTCACGTGCGGATGAGCAGTGGCGGTGTTCACGGCCAAACACTTGGAGATGTCGATCTGTTTAGGTGGAGAAAAGGCGAAGAGGGCGCCCTTTAAAACACTCGTCACGATAAATTGGAGGAGAGGGAGAGTATCACGTGCTGCGTTCCCGTGACCTCGTGAAATCCTACTTACGAACTGCGATTACCCAGGCACATGATATACCCTACAGACGAAGTTCACAGAAACGCCACTTTGGAAAAAATATGTAGGGCGCCACCTTGCGCTGTGTGGCGATGTAAACATCATGCAAAATTCAACGTAGGCCTACATAACCATATTCGCATACAGGCGCATGATAGTCTGAGGCCTGAGAAGCGAGGTGAGTAAAGGAAAACAGCGCCCTCACCTTCCCGAGCGTCTTCAGCGTCCTGGGGTCCACGCGGTGGATGTAGTTGGTCTCGGTCATGGTGTAGTAGTGGTCCTGTCCCAACCGGAGCCAGCTGACGTTGCAGTTGTCGGTGGATTCGGGAATGGGGTGCATGAGGTAGGAGAAGACTTGGCGGAAGTAGCTCTTGCACGGGTCCAGTTGGGCAGCTGTACCGAAGGCTGGTACGACCAACCGCTGCTCCGCCATAGAAAGCTCGTAGGCGTCGCTATCCAAGTATCTGTAATTACCGGGATCAAACAAATCCATATACATTACAATGTACGATGACAAAGTGGCCTTATTTTTCTTCTTGATTAAAGGCCCAATACAACATTGGGAAGATCGCAAAAATCCACAGATTTCCTCCTAATTTACACAGTTTGTAGATGGCCATAATATAATCCTTATGTTGAATTCTTACGGTCTGGGATGCTGTGCTTCCCTAGAAATCTTCACTCAAACATCGACAAAAAGTTCATTACTCTCAAGTCATTAACTATTTCTTACACTACAGAATGGTGCATAAACCGTGACTGTTGTTTTTTACCCTTTTCTACTTTCTCCGATCACCATTTGAGCTAAAACATTTGCACGATTGCTTTCTTGGGATGTTTTATGGTTTAACACAAAAACTGTTGAAATCTTTTGACCTTTACCAATGTTGTATTGGGCCTTTAAGAAAATTACGAAAACTGGGTTTGTCGAAAAGGCAACGCCATTCCCGAACCGTTAAATAACCTTCGCTGAGGGCTTTTGTGGAAGTAAACACTATAATCCGTCTCCAGAACTGTCACAGCTAGCGTCTCGATAACTCCCTCACACTAGGTGTGGACATTTAGTGGGCTTTTTAGACAAACGCAATGTACTCAACAGTACCTGCTCTGGTAGGACACTGTCCCATCCTTCATGATGAAGCGATGGAGAAGGGCGAAGCCGTCGAACAGGCTGTCAAGTTTGTACTCGCCAACCTCGTAAAGAGCAGGCCCATTGCGGAGCAGAGACCCGTGCACCCAACGCGGTATTTCACCTGAACGATATAGAAGGAATTAGAAAGAATTATTATTGGAAGAAGAAGACGACGAAGAAGAAGACGACGAAGAAGAAGACGACGAAGAAGAAGACGACGAAGAAGAAGACGAAGAAGAAGAAGAAGAAGAAGAAGATGAAGAAGAAGAAGAAGAAGAAGAAGAAGAAGAAGAAGAAGAAGAAGAAGAAGAAGAAGAAGAAGAAGAAGAAAAAGAAGAAGAAGACGAAGAAGAAGAAGAAGAAGAACAAAAAGAAGAGGGAGAGGGAGAGGGAGAGGGAGAGGGAGAGGGAGAGGGAGAGGGAGAGGGAGAGGGAGAGGGAGAGGGAGAGGGAGAGGGAGAGGGAGAGGGAGAGGGAGAGGGAGAGGGAGAGGGAGAGGAAGAGGGAAAGAGGAAAGGGAAGGGATGAGGATAAGGACAAAATATTCGAATGAGGATTAGGATAAGGAAGAGGACGTTGCACTTACCCTTCACGGTTGCCTGTCTGGGTTCTATCTGGACGCGATAAATTGACTTGAAGATGCCAGCTCTGCTACTCAGCTTGGGGCCGCTACCCTTTGTGTCCACGGAATTCATCTAAAAATGGGGATTGAGCAAAAAGGTCTTGGCCATTGAGGTCTCGGTCTTGGACATTGAGGTCTCGGTCTTGGGCACTGAGGTCTCGGTCTTGGGTATTGAGGTCTCGGTCTTGGGCACTGAGGTCTCGGTCTTGGGCATTGAGGTCTCGGTCTTGGGTATTGAGGTCTCGGTCTTGGGCATTGAGGTCTCGGTGTTGGGCACTGAGGTCTCGGTCTTTGGCACTGAGGTCTCGGTCTTGGGCATTGAGGTCTCGGTCTTGGGCATTGAGGTCTCGGTCTTGGGCACTGAGGTCTCGGTCCTGGGTATTGAGGTCTCGGTCTAAGACACTGAGGTCTCGGTCTTGGGCATTGAGGTCTCGGTCTTGGGCATTGAGGTCTCGGTCTTGGGCACTGAGGTCTCGGTCCTGGGTATTGAGGTCTCGGTCTAAGACACTGAGGTCTCGGTCTTGGGCATTGAGGTCTCGGTCTAAGGCACTGAGGTCTCGGTCATGGGCATTGAGGTCTCGGTCTAAGGCACTGAGGTCTCTGTCTTGGGCATTGAGGTCTCAGTCTTGGGCATTGAGGTCTCGGTCTTGGGCACTGAGGTCTCTGTCTTGGGCATTGAGGTCTCAGTCTTGGGCATTGAGGTCTCAGTCTTGGGCATTGAGGTCTCAGTCTTGGGCACTGAGGTCTCGGTCTTGGGCACTGAGGTCTCGGTCTAAGGCACTGAGCTCTCGGTCTTGGGCATTGAGGTCTCGGTCTTGGGCATTGAGGTCTCGGTCTTGGGCACTGAGGTCTCGGTCCTGGGTATTGAGGTCTCGGTCTTGGGCATTTGGGTCTCGGTCTTGGACATAGAGGTCTCGGTCTTGGACATAGAGGTCTAAGTCTTGGGCATTGAGGTCTCGGTCTTGGGCATGGAAGTCTCGAACAATCGAGCAAAAATATATCTGTGGGATAAATCTCATAAATTAGGAGGGCCTAGCAGAACCTTCAATTCTCTGCCTTTGGGAAAGGTCGGACCAGCACCGAAACGTCAGGGGCTCCTAAGTTTTGAGATTCGTCCCAAATAGGGTCTATATCATTATTGTATTGAATTAATTTTAAAGAATGCCAAGAAATTTTGACTGGACCGGGACTTGAACACGAAACCTTAACGTATCAGTGCTCTTCCATCTGAGCTATCCAGCCCTTAGATGGTGACTTTCCCAAATAGTCAACTATTTTTTGCCCTTTTTATCGTTGCATTTCGGTCACTTCGGTCACCAGATTGCATTACGTTTGTCAGCATGTTTGCGTATCATCCTGCGAAATTAATCAATGTAAGCTCTTTTCAGACGACGCTGAAAAAAACCTCGCAAGGCTTGAGAGAGAATTAAGCGTATAGAATGCGACGTTGTACAATAACCAGTTCCTCCCTTCACACGATAGATATTGTCAAGGGTCCCGTGAGAAATCCTCCGCTAGCGGAAGATTTTGGTGGAGGTCCGGACCTACGACAAAATCTCTCAAAGGGTTCACCAGGGACGTCTGTCACTCTCAAGCATTGGTAACCTTTCACACGATGGCACTTTTGTAAGATTTCTCATGCATGACACATTTTCTCAAACCCTGCGATTTTTTTCTCCGAGTCGTCTGGAAAGGTGTTAAGACTGCACGTTCCGTATCAGCGAGTCTTCCCAGGCACAATCACATGTCCGCAATGTGGCTTTTATCAAGGCTTTATCTGTAATCGTGTGTGTACTGGGCTATTTCGCTCTATGATAATACAGGGGTATCGTATGCCCCCCTCCATTGATCTCATGTTCGATGAAATTGAATACGTGTGTAGATAGATGTCCATGTGCTGATAAATCTTATTTCTACAGAGCCCCTAAAGGCACGTTCGTCGAAAACAAACTATAAAGCAAAATAGAAAATCGTTCGTTATTTCATGCGCTCGAAATGATTTCGCGCGCACGAAATAACGAACAGATTTTGTTTTGTTTTAGAGTTTCTTTTCAACGAATGTCCCTTTAGGGGCTCCGTAGATTTCGCAGTCATGAAGCGAGAATCCCAAATTCCCAGCAATTGCGAAACAGAAGCTAACAATAGGGGCTCTCACGGTAGGGGTCTACTCACATTTGTGACCCGGCACATCTTAATGATGAATAACCCCCACTTTTGAGTTTTTGAGATTTTCTAATGATGTGGAAGAGTGTATTATTAGCTTTCAAATGATATCAAAATTTCCGCCAAAACATTTACTTTTCGAAAATAAAAATAAAAAAGAAAATTGATTTTTAATCAAATTGTGAAGATACTTTGAATTTAGGCGTTGTTACTCGAAAAGTGTTGAGGTGGGATATTCCCCATGTTGCTGTGACGGGTCACATTTTTGTGATCAGGTTTGAATTTAACGGAGCGTAGCGCGTGTACTGATTGTCTGAGAAGTGTGTGCACATTGTACTTCTTTGACCGCAGTTCACTGCGTTCAGTGGGGCCAATCCAGGGGTGTTCAATTTGCGGCGAAGGTAACGGGCAGATTAATTGCTTGAGTGTCTGTCTGGCGGCCGTCTGGTTCGCTGGCTGGTATTCCGTCCAGGCACGCTATCCTGTATCTGACGTCAAGGACGTCTGTGATGCTCCTCATGCCAACACGCTCCCTAGTCCTCCAATACTTTGGTCAGGTAGTACCCGTGCCGCACAGCGAGCGCGCTTGGTCCGCACTGTCCGACAATTATTGTTTAGGCAGCTAGGGGAGCATGTTGACGTCGAAGAGTTTGTTGACACCGAGGAGCTGCATAGAGGCCCCACGTACTAGCGCAATTGCTTCCGCTGATCAGGTGATTTATTCGGCAACAACGTCACAAGCTGAATGAAAGTGTTGCCGATAAAAGTATTACATTCTGTTTGATGTTGTCATTGAATGTTTTTGAATCAATCAAAAGGTCGAATGTCGAGTTGGGATTGTACCGTGAACTACTGGCGGTGCGTTAAGGACATCAATTTAAAATCTTGCATCTTCCTACTACACTCCTGTACTCAATGGAACTGTTGGTGATTAGTGTCGTAAAACCGCTCTACAGCACCCATCCATAGTTCAAAGTACACGTCCACTTTTCTGCCAGCAGAAAAGTGGAGTTTTGGAGAAATACTTGAAGCGAAATCTGAAAGCCTGAAAATCTACAAGCAGAAACTGAAAAGAAGAGGTTATATACTTTTAGTAATCGAAACGGCAGTCTGGTTTTACTAGTAGAAATTTGAAGCCTTTCTGCCCTTGAAAATGGTCCTGCTGTAATCGAAACGTAAGGTCCTCCTGATTTTTGATATTGACTTTTTGGGTGCACTTTCGTTAGTCAGTAAGCATTTATTTGCAACATTATTTGTATAGCCTATTACTGGAGAAAATTGAAGCCTCAAGTTGCCCACATTTTGCACCACGATCAGTCTCAGAAGTAAAAACCGAATTTGTGCTTGTAGAAAAATGAGTATTTGGAAATCACTAAACACGAAATCCCCAAAACTTGAAAATCTACGACAATACATGAGGCGGCTTTCACTATTCTCTCAAGACTCGGTTGGCGGATTGAGCTGACTTTTTTCACAGGTGTGCTATTTCATGCATATGTTGGATCAGACAACGTATGGATGCTATTCTTTGAACTCGACCAATGTTGTTATCCCTTTAAGGGAAGGAGTATGGCTCTGAAAAGAGATGGTCACATGCAAAGAAAATTGCTGTGGGCGAAGTAGACTCTTTTGAGTTTTCAGAATGGTCTGTCGGGAATAATTCCAATAAACTACGATTGTTTGTTATTTACAGACCACCTTAAATCAACCTTGCACTGTAAACCGATTGCCACTTATGATGGAATCAATAGCTCTATTACCTGAGCCACTCTTATAATAACTGGAAATTTTAACATGAAAGTTGATGATTCGCTAGTTGTTGAATTTTACTCCTAGAATCCATGGGTCTTTAGCAACATAGTGTACTCTGCATGTTCGTCTTCAGGAGACGAAGATAGTATTTTGCTGAAACGCCTCAGTTAAGATCTGGTGTCTCTGGCAAAACCTTGGATTATCTGAAATCTTATTTTTGCCAGGTAGAAGCCAAGGCGTGTTCATTCAAGGAACTATAATGTCCAAAACGTTTGGACTTTAACTGTGGAGTCTCTAAAGGATCTTGTTTGGGACCGTTTTTATTCACTGTTTGTGCGTCTACATTATTTCATCTTCCTGGCATTCAATGTTCCAGTCAGGGGGGTCTGACTTGCGACTGTTCAAAAACACTTATTACCTTCGGTTTCTCTCGGTCGTCTCCGTCTGGGGAAGACCACGGACGGTCGAATCGCTTCCGTCGGTCGGCGACGACAAGACGAGGAGGAGGGCGAGTTTTCGCTGGCGGATAGCACGCAGGACGACTGTGAGGGAGCGGTGTACAACCCGCCGGATGTAGGCCTAGAGTGTGTGTCACTTCGCCTCGTCTGCACTGTACGTGTGTGATCTCCCTTCTTGAATGTGCCTATGTCGGTCCCTGGCCGGTTCGATGCGTATGTGAGGGTATGTTTAACATTCACCGGGGGGGGGGGGTCGATTGAGCTACACTATGCCAGATGTACAACACGGCTAATGCAGTTATTGTATGTGCGAAGGTCACCAACAATGTCTCCCAGTCCAGTCTCGCGACAATACAGCAGGGCAGCGCCGAGTTTTGGCCCTTGGAGTGTTATCGTATTCGGATAATCGTGATTGTGGTCTTTCTCAGAAGCCGAGAACGGATTCCTACAAAGGAATCTTACGGCAATGAAAGGGACAGCTAACTGATAGAGGTACGGTCGGTATAGCAACTAAATCAAAAACAAATTGTTTGTCGAGAAACAGAATTGCAGCTTGAGAGTAGCCAATGCTTTGTCATAAAAAAAATGGAATTTGAATGAAAGGTGTCGGTCATTTCAACGGAAATTTCGCAGGAAACTGCCCTTATCCGTCTAAACAAGGGCCACTGTGCTTGACCCGCTCTATAGCACGACTGACCAAGGTCCGTATTTTCTTGTGGTGCGCTACGGACGAAATAGATCCGAAATTACTAGTTTAGCCTGTGATTACTCACTGGTCTTGAGTACGGTGTACTAGGGAGAAGTTAAATTGAACTCAATTCCGTGCTCTGTCGTCCAATGCTCCACTGTGAGGTTCAGGCGGTAAATTCTCCTGAAAGCCTCAAATTCTCCTTAAAGCCTCAAATTCTCCTTAAAGCCTCGTAGACTTCTTCACTTTCAGTCTGACAAGAGATCGAACAGGACGTGGAGTACAGGAAACTGTGATGTTGTCATCGCAAATTTGCGGCGACAAAAAACCAAAGAAATTCAAGCTGGCTCTCTGAACAGTCAAAGGACCCCTTTTCTAGTCTTCGGACAAATTTAGCTAATTTGTTTTAATTTCATCCTAATTGTATATACCTAATTTCCTGTATTAACTTGTTATTCGGTTTTAACTGCTGTAATTACTTATTTTTGTGCTAGGTTCATTTTATATCTTGATTTTTTTCTGAGTAGTATGCATTATATTTATATGTAATATGTTCTCTAAGGCTTTTTAATACTGCTCTTGCTTTTATGTATACTATTATTTTTATTAGGTTTTGTGGAATTCATTTGTTCTAATGCGCTTTCGATCAGGCTGGTCCTGGAGCGAACGCAATATAAGTGGAATAAATTATTATAATAATTATTATTACTGTTGAAATATTATAATTTAATTCAACCTCATTATGAAATGAAAACAGTAGTTTTAGATAACTCAATAGTTTTAGTTTTAATAACTCTAAAAATACAAAATATTTTGGAAACATTTTACTAATTACTGTACAAATTATAAGGTTTATATATTTAATTTGTTTTTTAAACAATACATTTTTTCATAAATTCCTTTTGGAAAATTACCTTCACCAATTAATACAAAATCCGTAAAGTTTTCATATTCATATATTTATTTATTTATTAAAAAGTTTTAGACTGTTATTAGTTGCCACACCAGTTTTTCCAATAAGAAATTAATTCCAGCTTATAGCTCAAAGTTATACAAAAGACTTTACTGAATTCAATGACCCAAAAACAATTCTTGAAAATGCCAGTACAGACAAGGTCAGACTGACAAGGACAAACATCGGTATAGATATGGAAAGACCAGTAAGAGATAAACGGCCTAATATGGAGAGAAGGAGGAAAGGATTTGCGGGTATCAAAGCTTCATGCATTCCCCATTCCTTGGGAAGATTGTGACAGTCACTCCACCAGGCCGTGAGCGAAGAGCCCGTGGAAGGCGAACGGCATCTCGACTTCTACCTGTGCCCGGGCGATCTCCGTGAAGGTGCGCGCGTCTAGGACCAGGAGGAAGGGGTTCTTGGCGGGGCCGTGGGAGGTGACCACCAGGGATAGAACCACGCCTATCGCCAGCAAGACAACGGGAGAGATAGAATCCCCAAACAAGTTACGCAACGTTCAAAGCAGGTTTTTTTATATCCTATGAAAGAATTTGAAGGAGCCACACCTATTTTTGATAGAAATAAGATTTCACGACCAGGGGACAATAGCCTGAAGGTTTGTAGTAGTCACAGCCAGGGGAAGAACCACAACAATCGCACCGACAAACAATCGAAGTGAAAAGGTGAAAGAATCTACCGAATAAGTCCTTTGATAATCTGTGCACAATCAGGGTACCACATGAGATGGAAAGGCAAATAATATAATGGTTGACGAAAACATGACTCTTGTTCCGGCGAGATTTCAGTGAGAGTGAAAAAATAATCGGGAAATATTTGACAAAACATTTGCCTAAATAATAGTATCGGTTAATAACAAACCTAACTACTGCCTTGTTTGAGTCAAATTCACTCACCAATTGTGTAAAACAAGACACAGTTTCAGCCAAGCGATTGTGCCAAACATTTTTGAGTGCTGAATTGTTCGGGTTATGGTCTTAAGCGAAATGAAGGCTTAGGCTCAGGCTTAGGATTCGATCATATTTCTCTTACCCGTTATAACTTCACAGGCATCTAGAAACAAGCGTTTGGCCCCAGTTTTTTGGTGAATACTCTTTACCGTACTTATCGAGCCAATGATTTTTTAAATTTGGCGGAGACGAAACCTGAGCCCGAGCCAGATCCGTAAAGGGCCTACACTAATTATAATTATCATTGTGGGAACCTCGTATGGGAAAATGAGTGTGTGGTTTCGTACCGTCGTCTTCGTCTTGTCCGTCAGGATCAGGGATGAAGACGGGCTCTGAAGGGTAATAGTCCCCGTCCTCACACCCCCATTCCGCGGCCACAAACTTCTTCCGGCAATCCACCTTGAAAAGCTTCCAGGTTTGAGAAGATAAGACAAACAAATTACCATAATATTATACAAAAGCAGCATTTTTCATTCATTTGCTTGAAATGAAAAACCCAGTTTGTAACTTTCAAAACTGTTAAAATAATAATGTATTCACGTCTACGGCGCAGCCAACCAACTGGTTCTCGAAATGCATCCCGTTTTTCATAGATTTGTATAATCTAAACAAATAGTGGGCCTGACGTTTCGATTGAAGCAGGACCTTTCTCAAAGGCAGAGTGACAAGGACATAGCAGTAACACGAAGTCATATTCACACTCTTCCCCCTTCCTTCGTGTACATGTATCTGTTTTGTCCTTGTCACTCTGCCTTTGAGAAAGGGCCAGCTAGGATCGAAACGTCATGCCCACTAAATTTCTAGATTTGAATTTTGGTAATTTTAGTCAGTAAGCAGTTTGCAACATTTGTGTACATCAGATTTGTATAATGTTGCCAGTTGAACACGATGTGAAGTTCTGCCTGCCGATTTCTAAGATCGGTAAGGTTTTTGGTTTTGTTATCAACTTGCAATTGGCCAGGGAGAAAAAAATATCTCGAGGAGGACATGATTACCTGGCGTTGGTCAGCCTTGATGGAGTAGAAATAGCGGTAGGGCCGGCCATTGTAGCCTTCGTAGTTGATTCTCGGGAGCTCCATGGCTGAGAAACAGATCAAACCAGACGGGCGATTCACAATAGTGCGCCCTTAAGAGTTTGCAATGCGTTGGCCAATACGGGCGATTCACAATAGTGCGCCCTCAAGAGTTTGCAATGCGTTGGCCAAGAGAAACAGACCACACCAGAGGTTTGAAATGGATACCGTGGACGCTCATTATTGAGATTAATTAACGGCAATTCGTCTGTCAAAGACCAACTCACTCAAAACGAGTTGCCCATTCGACTTATGTTGTCTGTCTATGGCTTTGTTTAAAGACCATTATACAATATTGGTAAAGGTCAAAAGATTTCCACAGTTTGTATTTTAAGCCAATAAACATTACAAAAAAGAAATCTTGCGAAGGTTTTACCTCAAATGGTAATGGTAATAATTATTTGCGAGAAATAAACTTTTTGTCAATGTTTGAATGGAGATTTCTCGAGAAGTACAGCATCCAAGACCGTAAGATTTCAACATAAGGATTGTATCATGACCATCTACAAACTGTAAATTAGAAGGGAATCTGTGGACATCGATGCTTTTTGATCTTCCCAATGTTGTATTGGGCCTTTAAATCCTTGCCATAGTTGTACATGAAATGAATTATACGACAGGAGGCTCTGTTGCAGATGCTACGGTGGCCCAAAGCGGACATTTAGATGATTATATGGACCTTCATCGAACCAATGTCGAAATGAGTGCAAAGTAGACCTTAATACACTCGTACATAAATGCACATGGACAATGCATTATCGGCGTTAACATTCTACCAAGTATCTCAACATCACGATATCTTGCTAAGAGGATATTCACACATTATACGAACCCACGTCACTCACCGATGTCACTCAAGTTCTCGTAAGAGCAGTGGACGGTGTCATGCTCGATCAGTTTCGCTGACGCGCGGCTACCAGCGAGGGTCACCAGCTCCTCGCCCTCCTTCTCCTCTTTCTGGAACCAGGCACCAGAGAAGAGTAAAGAATTACCAGCAGAGGTTCTTGAGTTAACCAGAACAGGTGTAGGTTTTGAGGTTGTGATTGGTAGCAATGCCTTGTAGCAGGTTTACTCCTGGTATTAATTTTGAAGCTTAAGACATCATTATAGAATATTATGATTAAAGCGAGATAAAGAATGAAATTTATAAACCAATCATAATGCACTGATGTTCGTTTGTATTAAGGTTTTGCGAGTTAATGACCTATACTACCTGAATTTAAGTAAATTCATGTTTAACTACTCCCATGTTATTTTGTTTAACTTTCACCTCGGACAATTATTATTCACATAACACTGGAAACGTTGCCAAAGGAACTCGTATTTTTCAAGCAGAACGAACGTTTTAAAACGTGGCCTTGTTCACCGGGGAATTGACCTCTGGAACAGGCTCAGTGTCACAATCAGATCATCACCAACTTCGATATTTACCAAAACATTGAAAAACCCCAATTGCTTAACTGTTAGAATGAATGATGAATAATTATACTTGGTCCCGCCTGTCATGTTCTGCCTGTCCCTTTGTTGTTGTCCTTGTTCTACAAGTTGTCATTTATTATTTGTCTGCTTGGTTTTGAGATTCGCAGGTGAGGGTACAGAATCTATGCTCCACCCTTCACCTTACGCTGTTCATAAGGTATAGATATATTTACATATTGATTATTTTCATAATTGAAATAAGACTTAAGACTATGCATAGTGGAAGGACACAACACAAGAAGGTTTGCGGAGACACCATATGCAAAAACCATTCAAGCAAGAGGTATGGTTCTGAAAAGGACCCGAGTGGTAACTCCTGAGTTACCACTCGGGCCCTTTTCAGAACCATACATCAGAACCATACCAATGGTTCTGAAAAGAACCTGAGTGGTAACACCCGAATTACCACTCAGGTTGTTTTCAGAACCATACCTCCTTCTTGAAGAGATCTTGAACGTGGTGCTACAGCAAACCTTCTTGGTATTAAAGTGTAGTGAACAGTTTAGAATTCCTTGGCCAGCTGATCCAGATGTTGTCCAGAGGTGTGAATAGTTAAACCCCACCCTGGCTAGGGAGAGGATACTTAGTTTATAAGTAACCCTTTACTTTGTGAGGATAAGTAGGGCACAATGACCTTAGCTTCACAACTCCACCACAGAGAAAAAGCCCACTGCCTTTTCTTAACCCCCCCCCCCCAAAAAACCCAGTCTGCTCACACCCTTCAAGGAAGCAACAACTCTTCCTGGACTGGCTCCTTCCTTTTGAAAATAGTGGTCAGAAGTGGGGACAGAAACCGATTTGGCAGTTTACACTCCTATACGGCAACTGTCCTCGTAGAAAACCAAGGCAAATTTACTACGGGATTGTACATAGAATCAATTGCATTTAATTAGGGACGGAACATTCCGAACCAGACAGGGGACGGAAGAAGCAACCGACCTCAGAACCGACCGCAACCCTTCAGCCTCACCCGGAGCAACAAAAGGGTAAGCCGTGTCACTCTCATACCCAAAACCGCTAAAAAAAGAGATTATTCATTACGTTCTGCAGGAGAGGGAGCACGAATCTGGAGGGACGCAACGCGTCCATCTCCAGGCCGTCCCTTTCCCTGGCGTTTTTTAGGGTCATCATGCTTGAGATGTCTCCGTTGACATAGCGACAGAGATCCACCACCACGTGACCGTCTTCCTCGTAGCAGTTGATGAAGTGGAAGCTGAAGAAGGCCTCGGTATGGTACCTGGTGCTCAGCACCTCGCCCGTGTGCAGATTGACGAGGTGGAAGCGGCACCTGACCATCGTGACGGATCACCGGGGGCAGTTAACCAGTGAACATATTAAGACCCAAGATGGCGCTATATATCAGTTTTACTTATGGGCCCAGAACATAAATTCAAGTTGCCATAGATCATTGTATAAATCCTCTCAATTTAAATGCGAGGCAGTTCAGACCCAAACATTTATCAGGTCTTGTAGCTACACTCCAAATTGTAGATTGGACCTTATCTCTCATTTCCGAGCCTAAGCCTTCATTTCGAAAAGGCCTAAGTGAACCCGCAGAATCGAATGAGGGCGCTATACATTATGTCATTACACAGCGTCAAATAACCAATCGGGGTCAATGAACTACACACTTGTCAGCAGTACCGGTTGTTTATCAGTGAGGCATCAAGACCATGAGGGCGCTATGAGTTGTTCTTGGAAAGGTTGTCCCAGAGTGGAATGGCTGTGGTGAGGATGATGGAAGTGTAGCTTACATTCTGTCGGGGTGATACTCCAGAGATGAGGCGGGTGCGACACCGCGCACCTTGGAGGTTAAAAACTTGAGGATGTTGACTACCAGCGGCTGCTCCAGGAACACGATGTAGTTCTCGGTGATGCCGAAGCTGTGGAAGTAGGCGGGGCTATAGGTCGAGGAGGGGATGCTACACAGGACGCTTGCCCTCTCCAACGGATCGGTCTCCTCGCTGGTGGCCTTCCCATCGCTGGTGCCCTTCTCCTCGCTGGTGGCCTTCCCATTACTGGTGGCCTTCCCATTGATGGTGGCCTTCCCATTGCTGGTGCCCTTCCCATCGCTGGTGTCATTCCCATTGATGGTGGCCTTCCCATCGCTGGTGCCCTTTCCATCGCTGGTGCCCTCTGCGTCACTGCCTTCTACGTAATTGTGGTGAATATGAATACAGCCTAAGATATCAGAGAGCACATTGTTCGGGGTGTCTTCCCCCATTTCAGGGACTTGAAGACGATTTCAGTTTCTTCTATGTCTCTTGGGAATCGTGGCAGTTGCCGTTAGTCGGGATATTCTTCTTAATAAGTTGTTGGCGCTAGCATACTTACCTCAATTTGCAAGGGCCGAAGAAATTACGGTATTTGGCAAGGGGGATGTCACATCTGTCTACACGGGGTGCATTTGATTGTTTTCAATGGGTAGGCCGTACACTTTTCAGGCTGGGTAGCTGAGGCATAAGGTGGGCAGAACCGACCGGGGCTGACCTGGGGTAGACGCCGGGAAGGTTTAACGAACTCAGCCAAGACCGGTCCCTCCCCTCCCCCATTCAAACCCGTCTTAGGCTCAGGCTCCGGCTTTGTCTCCATTTTGATCATCCATTTTAAAGTACAAGGCATGAAAACGGGAGACCTTTGGCTTCGTTTTCTCAATGTTACACGGCGTTTTGAAAAAAAAAAATACGAATCCAAAGCTTCAACTTCAACAAAGACTCCAACCTGTGATTTCAGCTTTTGGACAACAGAGATGAAGCTGGAGCCGAAGCCTAAGCCGGGTTTTTGAAAAGGGTCATAGTTCCAGGGCCGGCCATGTTGGGGGCCGTTGCTAAGGACACACTCACCTCCCGGCACGGGGATCTTGATGATGTGGTACACGGGTCGTGAACCCATGGACGTGCCCATGTTGTAGACCACGCCCTTGCTCACGTGCGGATGAGCAGTGGCGGTGTTCACGGCCAAACACTTGGAGATGTCGATCTGTTTAGGTGGAGAAAAGGCGAAGAGGGCGCCCTTTAAAACACTCGTCACGATAAATTGGAGGAGAGGGAGAGTATCACGTGCTGCGTTCCCGTGACCTCGTGAAATCCTACTTACGAACTGCGATTACCCAGGCACATGATATACCCTACAGACGAAGTTCACAGAAACGCCACTTTGGAAAAAATATGTAGGGCGCCACCTTGCGCTGTGTGGCGATGTAAACATCATGCAAAATTCAACGTAGGCCTACATAACCATATTCGCATACAGGCGCATGATAGTCTGAGGCCTGAGAAGCGAGGTGAGTAAAGGAAAACAGCGCCCTCACCTTCCCGAGCGTCTTCAGCGTCCTGGGGTCCACGCGGTGGATGTAGTTGGTCTCGGTCATGGTGTAGTAGTGGTCCTGTCCCAACCGGAGCCAGCTGACGTTGCAGTTGTCGGTGGATTCGGGAATGGGGTGCATGAGGTAGGAGAAGACTTGGCGGAAGTAGCTCTTGCACGGGTCCAGTTGGGCAGCTGTACCGAAGGCTGGTACGACCAACCGCTGCTCCGCCATAGAAAGCTCGTAGGCGTCGCTATCCAAGTATCTGTCATTCAATTTCAATTCAAATCAATGTTTTTTTTTGTTTATTTTTTGGGATAGACAAGGACAGCTGAGTGCGACCCATCTCATTCACCTGAGGTTGCAGAACATTACCACTATGAACATCTAAACCGTGAAAAGGGGGTGAAAATGCCATTTAACCGTGAAAAGAAAATTCACCGTGTTTTCACCCCTATTTCATAGCACACTGTTAGCCAAGTCATTTTCACGGTGTTTTCAACAGTGGTCTCCAAGGCCACATTCCTGGTGGTAAATGGCTAAAGGCAATTTAGAAGTATCTGGGAGCGACAGTTACAAGGACACCATATAGTACCTCTATTGGGGCTGGTGGTCCCTACTGGTAATTGAATTAGCCATCCCTCAAGGCTGGAGCTTGCCACCCTAGATATTTTTTCACGGTCTTTTTTAGTGACCTGAAGATGTCCTTATCAGGTCAGAGAGGCGATTATTTTCACGGTGAATTCACTGTAAAATGCACCGTGAAATCACAGTGACTTTTTAGTTTCACGGCGAAATGACATTTTCACCCCTTTTTCACGGTTTAGATGTTCATACATCGAGCACACTTTACAAAAACACCCACTTTCAAAGCCATTTGTCCAAAGCCTGGCTTAGGCTCAGGCTCCGGCTTTGTCTTCCTTTCTTTCTTGCATTTTCAAGTAAAAGGCATGAACACGGGAGGTCTTTGGCTTTGTTTTTGAATGTTACACTGCATTTTCAAAAACAACCCGAAGCTTAATCGATACTTCAGCAAAGAACTGCAAAATGTGTTTTCAGCTTTTGGATGACAGAGATGAAGCCGGAGCCGAAGCCTAAGCCGGGTTTTGGAAAAGGGCCTAGGTTGTTGTCACGACCGACGCGTGAGGGCGCGATGAATACGGCTAACAATGGCCCGCAAACACACGTACGCACCCACACACACCGCTCCGCATTTGTGACCCGGCACAGTGACATGAGGAATATCCCACCAAAACACTTTTTGAGTAAACAACGCCTAAAGTCAAAGTATCTTCACAACTCGATTACAAATGTGTGTGTATTTTCGGAAAGTTAATGTATTTGGAGGAAATTTTGATATCATTTGAAAGCTAATGGTACACTCTTTCACATCATTAGAAAATCTCAAAATCTCCAAAGTGGGGTTATTCGTCATTATGATGTGCCAGGTCACATTTGCTAATTCAATGCGTGCAGTACACGTGTGTGCAGTACACGTGTGTGCAGTACACGACTTTGTGTGCAGTACGCGTGTGTGCAGTACGCGTGTGTGCAGTACGCGTGTGTGCAGTACACGTGTGTATCAATGCGGATCACGGTCGGCTATCCAAACCAACAAGGCCTTGGTCAGCGATATGCAGTCAATCATGAACTGAACACGGAGTCTGAAGGGAGCGGATGTCACGTGTACGCAGTTAGCTCAGTTGTGTCCAGGTCAGTTTGCGCATCCGCTCATCGCTGTTAAAGGTCACATTTAATTGATAACGACAGTCATTTTCGTTACTAACTTAAAGCCCCTACACAACATTGGTAAGATCGAAAAAACGTAAATGTTTGAAGATGGTTAGGCCTAGAGTAGAAACCTCGCACTGAAATATTTCCGCCAAAAATGTTGTATTTTGGGAGTTAAAAGAGTAAAAGAAATCGTTTACGTCTCACCGAGATCACAGGTGTGCTATTTTCTGCATATGTTGGATCAGACAATGTATGGATACTATCCTTTGACCTCGACCAATGTTGTGTGTAGGGGTTTTCAATGGCATTCTGATAACGGCACAGGGTTACGCAACCGCGTATCTCCAACCTACGTTGTCACGTAATCTTTATTATAGCAAGGTTACAGCCTAGCATTGTCCATGCTTTGTTCAAGTAACCTTGCTAGTAGGCGTGAGATGAAAGGGGTATGAAACTCCCATGTCTCGCCTTCTGCTTGATACAGGGTCTGTGCAATGAGCATCACAGTCAAACTCCTCATCTAGGCATCTGAAGCGTACGAACATATTGGCAAGCTTCTTTTTCTTAGTGGAGTCACAAATTGGTCATCTTATTCACCTTTAAAAATGTGCCTATAAAAATGAGGGCGCTATTGTATGGTCATGTCAGGAACCCACAGTTTCAAAAAGAAATAAGAAAAACATTAACTTTCAAACTGCGCATTAATCCCTCTGTATTAGGTTTGATGAGAAACACCTTCACTAAATGATTATGAAGCATACATTTTTGCAGTAGATCAACAGGTTTAGGGATGGGTCTGCAGGAAAAAACACAAACTTTTGTACACAATGATCAATTGAGTTTCTGTTTTATGATCCTGTGACGTCATCACAACAGTTTCCTCATGAATATTGAGCATAAAAAAACTGACAACTTGCAAATAAACCCCAGAATGAGTTTTAAAAACAGTTTGATTGTTAGCAACATTGCAGAACAGTTCTGTTGCATGGATTTAAGTGATACCTTTTTATTTTATTTTTTATTATTATCATAGAATCCCTTGGTCACCGTAGTAATGCTGTCCGTCTTAGCCTTGAGAAAATGTGTATGAAGCGTCTTCGGACTATTCAACCACATGGTCTCAACATCCAGGAGGGTAATGACTAACACCATATGCAGCTTTCTGATAATCCTTCTTTTGTGTCCTCTCCTCCCCACTTCTCTCTTTTATCTTTCCCCCTCTTCTCACTAATCCCTTCCGTACTTCTTGCTCTTCCCTTTGATCTCACCCTACCAGCTAGCTTTACTCTTTGCCCTTTGTTTCTCATCCGTGTCGTATTCACTCTCTTCCATCTTCTTTCGTGTATATGTATCTGTTTTGTCCTTGTCACTCTGCCTTTGAGAAAGGTCCTGCTAGGATCGAAACGCCAGGCCCTCAAAATGTTAAGATCTGTTTGATTGCACAGACCCTTTAAGGTGACTGCACTTATCGACGGAGCAGTTCTCGAGCTAGGATTACATGCAGAATGGCCACAGTCAGATCCTTAGTTTGGATTAAGATCATCTTGACAATGGCTGCACAGGAGCGTTAACTCTCCGTCGAGTGAGAGTTGGATCCCCCTGTGCCTTTTATTTTGCTAGACACTCAAGGTTGCAGATCATTCATCCCTAGTTAACAGCGATCGGACATCGCGCAGGAGTACGATGAGAATGGATACAGTACCTGCTCTGGTAGGACACTGTTCCATCCTTCATGACGAAGCGATGGAGAAGGGCGAAGCCGTCGAACAGGCTGTCAAGTTTGTACTCGCCAACCTCGAAAAGAGCAGGCCCATTGCGGAGCAGAGACCCGTGCACCCAACGCGGTATTTCACCTGAACGATATAGAAGGAATTGAGGAACGATATGAACAGAAGAGGGAGAGAAAGAGAGGGAGGGGGAGAGAGAGGGGGAGAGGGAGAGGGAGAGAAAGAGAACGAAGGAGTTTTTATCCTGAAGAAGAAGAAGAAGAAGAAGAAGAAGAAAAAGAAGAAGAAGAAGATAAAGATAAAGATAAAGAAAAAGAAAAAGAAAAAAGAAAAGAAAAAGAAAAAGAAAAAGAAAAAGAAAAAGAAAAAGAAAAAGAACAAGAACAAGAACAAGAACAAGAACAAGAAAAAGAAAAAAAGAAAAAAAAAAGAAAAAAAAAAAAAAAGGAAAAGAAAAAGAAGAAGAAGAAGAAGAAGCAGACGAACAAAAAGAAGAAGAAGAAGCAGACGAACAAAAAGAAGAAGAAGAAGCAGACGAATAAAAAGAAGAAGAAAAGGAAGAGGGAGAGGGAGAGGGAGAGGGAGAGGGAGAGGGAGAGGGAGAGGGAGAGAAAGAGGGAGAAGGAGGAGAACGAAGGAGTTAACTTTTTATCCTGCACTTACCCTTCACGGTTGCCTGTCTGGGTTCTGTCTGGACGCGATAAATTGACTTGAAGATGCCAGCTTTGCTACTCAGCTTGGGGCTGCTACCCTTTGTGTCCACGGAATTCATCTAAAAATGGGGATTGAGCAAAAAGGTCTTGGGCATTGAGGTCTCGGTCATGGGCATTGAGGTCTCGGTCATGGGCATTGAGGTCTCGGTCATGGGCATTGAGGTCTCGGTCTTGGGCACCGAGGTCTCGGTCTTGGGCACCGAGGTCTCGGTCTTGGGCATTGAGGTCTCGGTCTTGGGCATTGAGGTCTCGGTCTTGGGCATTGAGGTCTCGGTCTTGGGCATCGAGGTCTCGACTTGGGCATTGAGGTCTCGGTCATGGGCATTGAGGTCTCGGTCTTGGGCATTGAGGTCTCGGTCTTGGGCATTGAGGTCTCGGTCTTGGGCATTGAGGTCTCGGTCATGGGCATGGAGGTCTCGGTCTTGGGCATTGAGGTCTCGGTCTTGGGCATTGAGGTCTCGGTCTTGGGCATTGAGGTCTCGGTCCTGGACATTGAGGTCTCGGTCTTGGTCATTCCGGTGTGCATATGTTTATACTATCATCCAGCGTGAAGTAAATTGAAAGTGTATTTTCAGCGAGTTTATCTGGTACAATTACATAGAACATACAACGCTGTCTGGCTTTTGACAAGGGGCCATCTAAAACGACTGTGCGTGCCATTGTTATTTGACCTCGGACTAGCTTGCAATCCAGGGCAGCGAGCTTCGAGGTATAAGTGAGATATAAAACAGGGCCGACATATGACGCTTAACCGCCGTCGTTGAGCCATGCTGGTACCCCGTAAATTGTGTGGGGACTATACAAGGACGTGTTTTTTTTAAAACCAGCGTAGGTTAGGCTTAGGGCGCTACGGTTAGGGTTACGGTTAGAGTTCGGGTTGGTTTAGCGTTAGTGATTGAGTTAGGGTTAGGATTAGGGTTAGGATTAGGGTTAGGATTAGGGTTAGGATTAGGGTTAGGATTAGGGTTAGGATTAGGGTTAGGATTAGGGTTAGGATTAGGGTTAGGATTAGGGTTAGGATTAGGGTTAGGATTAGGGTTGTTAGGGTTAGGATTAGGGTTAGGATTAGGGTTAGGATTAGGGTTGTTAGGGTTAGGGGAGACCTAAGCTAAACCTGGCTTTGCACATGCGCCCTTACAGCTTAGCCACGGTGGTTATAGTGTCATACGTCGTGACGCATAATTATATGCCTCGTATAAGTGGAAGGTTTGCGGCATCTCTTCTCTTTCAAGAAGTATGGCGCTGAAAAGAGATGGTAACTCAATGTCTCAGGTAGTGTGTACTCTGCCCATAGGGCTTTTCACACTATGAAAACTCGGACCCATGTTGAAATGACTGACCTTTTCACACTACAACATTTCAACACGGGTCGGACCCTTGTAGAGCGCTCGACCCGTGTTGAAACCAGCCCTGCTCGGGAGGTGGGTTGAGAGCTTTCGACCCGTGTTGAAAATTTCAACACGTGTTGAAAGCCGTAGTGTGAACGTCTCTGGGTTGAGTTCGACCCGTGTTGGGAGACGGCCGAGTGCGCATGCGTGGCAGCGCCACACTGTAGATATTGTACTGTGCAGTGAACAAACATGCCAGATTTTGTTGTTGCATGCACAAACGTATATTTATACGTCCGTGGTTGCATGGGGTATTAAACCCCACATGCACAGGCAGCGCTGCCTCGAGTTCAGTACAAGCACAAGAAACATGACAACTTCTCTGGCTGTAGGCACATAATTTGCTTGTCTTGAAGCAATATCCCTGTCATTATCGGAATGGCAGGGTGAGATCGGCAAAAAAAGGGTCCCTAGCAAAGTCGTCAGCGATGCACTGTACTACGATATCGACTTCGCGTGCGTGCATGTGGCGGCAGAAAATACGAGAAGTCATTCGATTTTACTAAGGAGTAAGGGAGAAAAACCACTGTACAAATTATAAAACTATTGTACTTATAAATCAACGTTGTAATTTTCTGTAATCAAACAGTGGCAACAAATAAACAATAGCCACTGCGTCGCGAAAATAAGCGAGGCGCTGGCGGCTGCCGGATTCGAGAATAGACCCTTCTTACTGACGTCACGTTGCTACTAGAAACAGCGAGATCCGCCATCTTGGAGTACACACATACGCTTTCGCTCGTACGTTTGTGTTCGTTTAACGTCACGTTAGTCATCATGGCGAATTTGAATGCTGCACGGTCGGCTTATTACAGTTCTCTCGACATTCTCGGCTTTATTGCTGGAATAGATCTGTACACAATTAACCCACGATAACCATTTCGTCCATCTTTTTAGGGAAAGTGTACGAGTTGCGTCACCTTCTCTTGTCAGTACAGCGGGTAAACGATAAAAAGATTTCTTATCACGATTCCCCTGCTTCCACAGCCAAGGACAGCGCAACAAACCAAGTACCTCCAATTCGTGGTACAACCACGGAGGAATAAAGAGAGATTCCTCCATGGCACAATGAGTAATTAATACTAGTAAAAAGCAGTAGTAGTAGTACAACTATGACGAGTTCAAAACTTGCCGCCGTGCATGTGGAGTTGTTTGTATGCACAGCTGACTTAGTAATGGCGGTGACGTGCTCATGTGTGTAATCCAAGATGGCCGATAAACAAAACCGTGACGTCATCGAAGACGGGTCTATACAGTGCCGTGACGCGCCGCAATGCATTATGGGGGTTTTCAGATTGGACCCGTGTTGAAAGTTCGATGCCGTGTGTAGTGTGAAACGATCACGCATTACACGGGTCGAAACATTACACGGGTTGAGAAAATGCCGGTGCGGCGTTGCGTAGTGTGAAACCGCGGCGAGAGTGACCCGTGTTGAATTCAACACGGGTCGGACCCATGTCGGACCCGTGTAAGTTTCAACACGTGTTGAACGTTGATAGTGCAGTGAAAAGGCCTCATCGCAACAAAGCTTCCCCCAGGCAAACCCAAAGTTTCCCCACGGGCAGACCTTATCGAGTTTTGAGGTGTAGGACCTCATCGCTGGAGCGTGCAATTTGCGGCAAAAGCAGTGTGCGATTTTTCTTGTCCGTCGGGCGACGACGATGTCTGTTTCCTAAACATACAAACAAGGGGATCAATGACCTCGGACTAGCAAGGAGATCGTTATTTCTTCAAAGTTTTCCATTGATCCGCCTAGCTAGCTGCATGATTTGTCGTTGTATGGAAAATAAGCAGCCCAAACGGGCTGGCGGTTTAATCGACCCACCTTGTTTATCTTGACGTAGTGCGAGAACCGGAGGTCAACATTTTACGCCGAACGGGTTTGTAAAGAGGAACAAGTCCTCTCCCCATCCCTGTAAACTTACATTTTGATTTGTCTAAAATCCGAGGATCATTTTTCTTGATCTTCCCTATAATGAAATGGATCGATCCAGATGTTCCTCGTCTTGCCCCCTGTTCCATGCAAAGTCGTGCCTCTGCGAGCCTGTCGTCCGGATGACGCGTTGATTCACGCGTCGAACACTGCGCACATTATTTTTTTGCGCATGCACAAAAAAAAAATCCCGACGCAAAAAAGTTTGACTGTCCTGCCTCCATAATTCTGCACGTATGAACTGGACTGAGTGCGTCCTCCGTGCGTGGCCTATGTGTTTTACTCTCGTTTCTCCCAAAATACAGCCTTTTAGGCAGAAATATTTCAGTGCGAGGTTTCTGCTATAACCGTCTTCAAACTGTATAAGTTTCAGTGATATACAAAAATGTTGCAAACTGCTTACTGACTAAAATTACCAAAATGCAAATCTCAAAATTTAGTGGGCCTGACGTTTCGATCCTAGCAGTAGCAGGACCTTTCTCAAAGGCCTTTGAGAAAATTCCTGCTAGGATCGAAACGTCATGCCCACTAAATTTTGAGATTTGAGACCCAGCACATCAGAATGAGGAATAACCCCCACTTTGGAGATTTTGAGATTTTCTAATAATGTGAAAGAGTGTACCATTAGCTTTCAAATGATATCAAAATTTCCTCCAAATACATTCACTTTCCGAAAATACACACACACAAAATTGATTTGTAATCGAATTGTGATGAAGATACTTTGAATTTAGGCGTTGTTTACTCGAAAAGTGTTTTGGTGGGATATTCCTTATGTCGCTGTGCCGGGTCACATTTTTATAAGTTTCACGTAAATGTGTGAACATTTATGTTTTCGATCATACAAATGTTGTGTAGGGGCTTTAAAACAACTTCGGAAAACAGCATTACCTTCGGGTTCTGTTGGTTGTCTCTGGCCGTCCAGCCAATGAATGTCACAGGCGGTCGAAACGTAGAGGAGAGAGAGAAGAGTTTATTAACTGCACCGAGCACTTGTAAGGGAACACACTGAACAGTCACGTCTGATGCAAGTACTATCACTTGGCCTCGGCTGCGCAGAATGTGAGCGCACGAAACAATCCTTCATGCAGTGTCGCAGTTAAAGTTTGCTTCAATGTGAACGAACTTTGTCAGCGCGGCGACTTTTTGTGGGTCCACGCGTTGAGATGACGTAATTTCTGAGAGGACGTAATTTCTGAGATGACGTAAATTCCGAGCAGTGCGCATGCGTCGACGTCCTTTCTTCGTTCACCACCAGATTTGAAGTCAACGCGTTAACCCTGCTTTCCAGCTTTTCGCCTTGAGACGATGAGCAGACTGAACCCGCAGCAATCCATCCATGGGCTACTAACACACGGAGGACTCGATCACTGACCTTTACGAAGAAGAAAACAACACCAACCATAGGATTTCACTTGAGATTCGGACAGGAGCGTGGTTTACTGGATAACAATTATGGAAACCCCCTCCTCCAAAGAGTTATATATGCAGACCGACGTATGAAGCTCAATCCTCGAATAGAATCCCACACGTTTCAATGGGCGATTTTTGTTGCCCACAGAGCTAACTGCCTATAAACTGGTTCCCTGCAAAATGTAGCCTCACGCACAAGTCGTTGTTTTCTGGTCGCCCATTTAAACGTGTGGGATTCTATTCGGGGATTGAGCTTCATACGTCGGTCTGCATATATATCTCCCTCCAAAACAGGAATTTTGGGAAAGGCAAAACCATGGAGGGTCTTACCATAGACTTGCTCTAGGTCTTACGAACTGCTCAAGGCCGCGGCCTGAATGTCCTGGTTATAGGAACTATAGCCTATTAGTAACAGTGCACGCGTTCTTGATTTTTTTTTTTAACTCACGTTAATTCTTGGTTGCGCTCTCCCGTCAGCTTCCCTCTGATCTTTACTCTCTCGTTTATCTTCTCTCGGCGTCAACAATCGATCCGTGCTCCTGCTTGCCCTTTGATCTGCCCAATGTCTCACCAACGTCTATAGGTGGGTGTATGTATTATAAGAGGTATTGCCATCTTATCTCGTCGTTTCAATAAACATGTGCATTGTTACCCTAATCCTGGAATAACCATATGCATTGTTCATTACGTAATCACAACCCCCTTTCAAAGTTGTTGTGCATCACAGTTCAGCCTTCTTCTATCGCGGCCGATTGCCGACAAAGTTACGCAACTCTTACGAAAGTCTTGCGCCACAGTGACTCCGGAAACGGGCTTCCAGACTATGGCTATACAGTTGTCGTCACATCTTCGTGTATTTCCAATAGGGGGAAGATCTCAACCGAGAACAATACGATACGCAGCATTTGAAGTTTCTTGAAATAGGCAGCTGAATACTATCAGCTGAGCAAATACGTGAAGATCAAGGCTTAGGGCCATCCCTTTAGATTATCAAAAGTTCAAAGATTAGGAGGGCCTGGCATTTCGATCCTAGCAGGACCTTTCTAACAAAAATTGCAAAAGAAACTAGAGTAACGTACCTGTAGATTAACGTACCAGTGCTCTTCCATCTGAGCTATCCAGCCCTTAGATGGCGGCCTTCCCTAATAGTCAACTAGTCTTTGGCACACCAGCGCTCTTACCATCTGAGCTATCCAGCCCTTAGATGGTGGCCTTCCCTAATAGTCAACTAGTCTTTGGCACACCAGCGCTCTTACCATCTGAGCTATCCAGCCCTTAGATGGTGGCCTTCCCTAATAGTCAACTAGTCTTTGGCACACCAGCGCTCTTACCATCTGAGCTATCCGGGCCTTAGATGGCGGCCTTCCCTAATAGTCAACTAGTCTTTGGCACACCAGCGCTCTTACCATCTGAGCTATCCAGCCCTTAGATGGTGGCCTTCCCTAATAGTCAACTAGTCTTTGGCACACCAGCGCTCTTACCATCTGAGCTATCCAGCCCTTAGATGGTGGCCTTCCCTAATAGTCAGCTAGTCTTTGGCACACCAGTGCTCTTACCATCTGAGCTATCCAGGCCTTAGATGGCGGCCTCCCTAATAGTCAACTAGTCTTTGGCACACCAGCGCTCTTACCATCTGAGCTATCCAGCCCTTAGATGGTGGCCTTCCCTAATAGTCAACTAGTCTTTGGCACACCAGCGCTCTTACCATCTGAGCTATTCAGGCCTTAGATGGCGGCCTTCCCTAAAAGTCAACTAGTCTTTGGCACACTAGCGCTCTTACCATCTGAGCCATCCAGCCCTTAGATGGCGGCCTTCCCTAATAGTCAACTAGTCTTTGGCACACCAGTGCTCTTCCATCTGAGCTATCCAGCCATTAGGTGGTGGCCTTCCCTAATAGTCAACTTGTCTTTGGCACACCAGCGCTCTTACCATCTGAGCTATCCAGGCCTTAGATGGTGGCCTTCCCTAAAAGTCAACTAGTCTTTGGCACACCAGTGCTCTTACCATCTGAGCTATCCAGGCCTTAGATGGCGGCCTTCCCTAATAGTCAACTTGTCTTTGGCACACCAGCGCTCTTACCATCTGAGCTATCCAGCCCTTAGATGGTGGCCTTCCCTAATAGTCAACTAGTCTTTGGCACACCAGCGCTCTTACCATCTGAGCTATCCAGGCCTTAGATGGCGGCCTTCCCTAATAGTCAACTAGTCTTTGGCACACCAGCGCTCTTACCATCTGAGCTATCCAGGCCTTAGATGGCGGCCTTCCCTAATAGTCAACTAGTCTTTGGCACACCAGCGCTCTTACCATCTGAGCTATCCAGGCCTTAGATGGCGGCCTTCCCTAAAAGTCAACCAGTCTTTTTTTGCAGGGGGTGAAATTGAACAGAAGAAGAAGCTGCATCCACTTTGTGTGATGTGATCCCCGACCTGCCGTAGCATTTACAGCAACAATTATTTGAATGAGATTTGAAGGTTTACATGTTGAGAACAGCATGATAATTACTATATTCTCACCATGCAAACCTTCAAATCTCATTCAAATAATTGTTGCTGTAAATGCTACGGCAGGTCGGGGATCACATCACACAAAGTGGATGCAGCTTCTTCAGTTTGCGGTGACACCATGTGGATTAACATGGTGCCACCGCGAACCTAGTTATCCAACAATTATGTGGTTGTTTGCATCTGTATAAAAGCGGGGACGTGATCCCTGGAGATTTACGGCAGAAAGTGGTCGCGTTGCTTCTGACTGGCTGCCCCACCCCAGCAAAGACTAGTTGGGAAGGCCAGTGTGACACCTCAGACAATTTGACATGACAAGGATGGTGTACATTCACTAATGACTGGCTATTTAATGGTGTAGCATCATTTAAAGTAAACTAAACTAAACCCTGGAAAATACAAAAATGGAGTTCCGAATAAATACAATTTCCAAGGAATCTATAGTGCAATTGTTAAGTGCGAAGTTTCGAAAGGGTAAAGAATACAGGCACGGCAGAACAAAGAAGAATAGAAAAATGGCGACGTCAACAAATATCTGGCAATATCCATTTAATTAAACGCAAACTGGGTAACCAAGATGGGCGACTAAATAAAGATACAACACAAGAAGCAAACGTTTAGAGTAATTAATACAATATCAAAATATCCCCTTTAGAGGTCTTGTGGAGCGAGCTTGAAACGCGTAATAGAGGCGGTTGTACAGCGGTGGGATGAGGTCGGAGCCTGAGGTTGTCGAGGCCGGTGAAGGCGGTGGAGGTCAACTCACCGACGTCCGCTCCAAGACCGGGATGGAGTGCGAGGCAGGCGGACGCGAGAGGGATCCAGCGACGCGAGGGGTGCAGCACACAAAATCCATCCAAGATGGCTCCGCCGAGCTGATTATCAACAACTTTTTTTTAATAAGGAGTCTTTGGAGGCCAATTAACTGATACATTGTAGAACAAGTGAAGCTTAAGACAACCTGGGGGTTCACTCTTCAATTTGGTATGAAATTTGGACCATATCTGGCTTTAAATGTGGCCCTATTTGGCTGCAGAAGTGGAGGGGTCCATCTCAAAATCCTTGCAGAAATTCGGCTTGGACGACTAGACATTTTGGGGGTGTTTTTTTCTGGGGGTAATTAGCAAAAAATCTAATCGGCTAAGGGCACTAAAATTGAAAAGAATCTGAGAGATGAAGGTCCAAACTACAATTTTAAGTATAGCTACAAGAACTGAGAGACTTTTGGGCATGGGATAATTGGCTTTGAAAGTGAGTGTTTTTGTACAGTGTTCAATGGGAGCTCTATTTAGTGTTCTGCACCCCGAGGTAGTGGGACTTGAGGATCCGAGGCGGTGGCGTTGATGCCGGCGGGGTCGAGGGAGACCCGGACTGGAAGGTCCACCGCAGACCACGGGCTGGGTTACCGGTGAGAGACCGATGGGACGGACCGTCCCAAGACGACCAGCAGCTCACGCTCACGGACTCATCCAGGCAGCTAGGGCTGATGAGGGGCAGTGTGACAGGAAGGAGAAGATGCAGCGGAGGAGAATTGGCCAAAGCCTCCGGCCGTCCCTTGATGGTGGTAGGTAGGGTGTGCCTCGCTAGCGCTCACACACGGCCTTTTACGCCTGTCCAGAGGGACTACACAATGGTGGAGGGTGCGGTTCGCTACACTGGGCAACAAAGCCCCTCCTGCGGGCACGCATTCCGCAGCGAGCGTTCGCAGTAAAGTGCGTTCGTAACACAATCAACAAAGATAAATTGAATTCAATAACACAAATTGCCTCTGACCGTATATTCAAGTTAAAATCCAAAATAAATCACTACAAGGCATGTGAATGCTTTAACTTGCAAGAAAAATAGGAACATCTAAAGCGAATCGATGTTCATGCGGCGCAGTTCTCTCCGTATAGGCCCTAGTCATTGACTGCCTCAGCTAGCCTTCCCTTCAGCGTCTGGTCTCTCATGGCATTGAAGGAGACATCCAGGCGGGCCATAGAATTAAACAATTCCATGAGCTCCAGGGAGAAACTCAGTAGATCTTCTGGAGAAAACTTCTGCTGGATCTGGGGGGGGGGGCGTCCCATCCTCAAAGACCTTGAGCAGTACACGGAAGATGTCGTCTGGAGCCTTCTCAGCTTCACCACTGCCAAGGATCTCTTGCCTGGCTCTAAGGGTTGGATATAATAGCTATATGATGCCATTCCAAATTCGCCTGTTTTGGCTTTCAGGCGCCCCCGTAACCTGCGTGACTTATTGTCCGAGCAGAGGTTCCTGGTCCCTTTGGACACTTCACCTCCCACTAAATTTGGTACATTTCAGTGTACCTCGAAATGCATTGTTTGCAAGACACATGTCAAGGAAATAAACTATTTCAATGGACATTCTTCTGGAACTACCCACAAGACCTATGGCTCTATCACGTGCACTACCTCAATCATTATACCTTATCTCTTGTAGTGTTTGTAACGTTCAGTATGTTGGCGAGACCAAAAACACCCTCAACAAAACGGATCTATGGCCATAGGTCTACAATCAAAACCTGATCATTCGATATCAGATATGAGTGTACTGGGCATAGAATCACTTGGTCACCGAAGTAATGCTGTCCGTCTTAGCCGTGAGAAAATGTGGATGAAGCGTCTTCGGACTATTCAACCACATGGTCTCAACATCCAGGAGGGTAATGATTAACACCATGCAGCTTTCTGATAATCCTTCATTTGTGTTCAGTCCTTCACACTTCTCTCTTTGATCTTTCCCCCTCCTCTCACTAATGCCTACCCTTCTCCTTGCCCTTCCCTTTGATCTCTCCCTACCAGCTTTACTCTTTGTCCTTTGTTTCTCATCCGTGTCCTATTCACTCTCTTCCCCCTCCTTCGTGTACATGTATCTGTTTAGTCCTTGTCACTCTGCCTTTGAGAAAGGTCCCGATAGGATCGAAACGTCAGGCCCACTAAATTTTAAGATTTGCATTTTGGTAATTTTAGTCAGTAAGCAGTTTGCAACATTTTTGTATATCACTCAAACATGTAAGTCGTAATTCTGCCCAGAAGGTTAGGTCTGACGTTTCGATCCTAGCAGGAATTTTCTCAAAGGCAAACAGACGGCGTGTGGCTGGATAGGATACAAGCGCGTACAAAATAGAATAAAGTGGGTCTTTAAAGGAAAATAACCTTAGTGACCCTCTTTTGCCCTTCGGGGTCGGATCCAGCGAAAATGGCAAACTCCGGTCAGCCGACTCCGGTCAGCCGACTCCTACATTAACTACATTAACTGCATGTGACCAAATCGAAGCAATTTCTGCTATGGAAAGGTGTATTACAGACATAAGAAGTTGGATGGTTCATGATAGGCTCGTGCTAAATGATAGTAAAACAGAGTTTATTTGTCTTGGGACGAAACAACAACTTTCTAAGATCAACATTAGAAACTTGTCACTCTGCCTTTGAGAAAGGTCCTGCTAGGATCGAAACGTCAGGCCTACTAAATTTTATGAATTTATTATTGTCAGAAGTCAGCGCCATCACAATCTTAGATCATCAGGTGAAATGTTATTACAATATCCTAAAGGCAAAATGTTGCCCACATTAGGTGACCGTTCTTTTTATTCAGCTGCCCCAAAGTTATGGAACGATTTACCATCTAACATTCGTAATTGTAAACTCACTAAATCTTTTTAAAACTAAACTTAAAACCTTTTTATTTCAGGAAAGCGTTTGGTGATATGTAATGTGTTTCTCCAGATTGTTTTAATTTCATCCTAATTGTATATACCTAATTCCTGTATTCACTTATTATTCGGTTTTAACTGCTGTAATTACTTATTTTTGTGTTAGGTTCATGTTTTATCTTGATTTTTTTTTCTGAGTAGTATGCATTATATATATGTAATATGTTCTCTAAGGCTTTTTAAAACTGCTCTTGCTTTTATGTATACTATTTTATTAGGTTTTGTGGAATTCATTTTTTCTAATGCGCTTTCGAACAGGCTGGTCCTGGAGCGAGCGCAATATAAGTGGAATAAATTATTATTATTATTATTATTATAACGCGAAATGATGCTCCTCATCGTTCTCCTACTGTGAGCTGGATATTTCATGCACTGGTCCAACTCAGACAATTCTTCGAAGCCCCCTCTCTTCTTCCACCACGGTTTGCAATCGATTCAAAGCGCCGCTTCGATTTTTGTCACCTTAGCGATTACCAATATCATCGATTAAACGACTTTAGTCTATATATAGACCCTTTCAAACTCTAGTGTTAACTCTAATCAGATCTAGAGCTGCAATAACAATGCTATACTTGATGATATCACCCGCGTTAACCCCCCCCCCCCTCCCCCAACTGCCTTCTATAGGCGGAGAGTACAATCAGATCATGTGTGGAACTAATTATCACTGACAGATCGCCCGCCAAAATGTGCGAGTACAATGGCCATTGTCAAAAATCGGCACGGTGGAAGCATGGAGGTGGAATCGAGTATTCTTTACCGTCCTCGACATGCAGTGTATGTATGGATGCTACCGCCATGAACAGCAGCGTTGCCACAAACCGACAGTCGCCTGTCATGTTTGGACTTGAAGGTCATAGAGGGACTTAAATTCCGGGCAATTTACCCCGTGACTGTGTAGTCTGCAGCACAAAGGCGATCGAAACGATATCAGAAAAGTATGATATGCAAACACCAACTTCTTTCCCAACCCTTCCCCATCCCTTCCTCACCCCTTCTCCAGCCCTTCCCCACCCCTCCCCCACCCCTTCTCCACCCCTTTCCTACCCCTTCCCAACCCCTTCCCCACCCCTTCCCCACCCCTTCCTCACCCCTTCCTCACCCCTTCCCCACCCCTTCCCCACCCCTTCCTCACCCCTTCCCCACCCCTTCCCCACCCCTTTCCCACCCCTTCCCCACCCCTTCCCCACCCCTTCCCCACCCCTTCCTCACCCCTTCCCCACCCCTTCCCCACCCCTTCCTCACCCCTTCACCACCCCTTCCTCACCCCTTCCTCACCCCTTCACCACCCCTTCCCCACCCCTTCCTCACCCCTTTCCCACCCCTTCCCCACCCCTTCCCCACCCCTTCTCCACCCCTTTCCTACCCCTTCCCCACCCCTTCCCCACCCCTTCCCCACCCCTTCCCCACCCCTTCCCCACCCCTTTCCCACCCCTTCCCCACCCCTTCCCCACCCCTTCCTCACCCCTTCCCCACCCCTTCCTCACCCCTTTCCCACCCCTTCCCCACCCCTTCCCCACCCCTTCCCCACCCCTTTCCCACCCCTTCCCCACCCCTTCTCCACCCCTTTCCTACCCCTTCCCCACCCCTTCCCCACCCCTTCCCCACCCCTTTCCACGCCCGTAGAATAAAGAAAACAAAGAAACCGGGTCAACGAACTCATGACTTATTCCAGCATAAACATTTTTATTTGATTCTCTCTTGCTATACAAAATATTTCTTTTCAAATTATGCAAATTAATTTCTACAAATTACACGTCTCTCCATGAACTATAGCAACACAATTTGAAGTTAATGTTTCACCTTAAGGTTTATCTTTGCTCCTATCATCTATAATTGCATAAGAATGTGCGCAATGTCAAATTATCGAAATGAAAAGAAGGACGGGCTGAAATCAGTGGAATTCGTACCTCGAGACGAAAGCAGCGATAGGGACCAACGTGAGACAGAGAGAGAGAGAGAGAGAGTAGAAAGCTGTTGATGCGTGAACAATCTGCAAAGCAGGATATTTCTCCCCTGGTTAAAAGGAGATTGCCATCCACATCTCCCTCGATGCTTGTTGCACTCGACTTTTATTCCAATATTAGTTGCTTCGCATGAAATACAAGTTGAACTTTAACTGGCATTCTCTTGAGGAAGATTTTTCACGCTTTAAAGCCCCTACACAACATTGGTCGAGGTCAAAGAATAGCATCCATACGTTGTCTGATCCAACATTATGCATGAAATAGCACACCTGTGAAAATTGCTCTTTTCTCCCAAAATACATTTTAGGCAGAAATATTATTTTCAGTGAGAGGTTTCTACTAAAGCCATCTTCAAACTGTATAAGTTTCATATAAATATGTGAACATTTCTGTTTTTAGATCTTACCAATGTTGTGTAGTGCTTTTAGCACATCTTGGTGGTGAATCGGCTCAATGAAATTAGCCCCTGACCTTATCAGAGACAGGATATGACCCCTCGGTGTGGCCCGACCTCCCCTCACCCCAAAATGCAGGGCAATGTGTGATCTCAAACGGGAAGATTCAGACCCCCTACCAGTTCGCGGATCGGTCGTAAACGGACGTCGTATCCTAACCCTCTACGACCAATCGAAACTGAAAGAGGGGGGGGGGGGGGCTCGGTCCTGACTCACGTGGTAATGGATCAGGGAGGCTGTGTGAATTGACCCGTGATCTCTCCTTTGCCGGATCGCGAAGCACATACCACTGTTCGGGTGTGATGGGATTCGGCCCTGACAGGACTTGAATGACCGGGAGTGACCTCGCATGACCCGCTCCAAGTCCCCCGCCTCCCATTGTCTTCATACTGCGGGGTCTGTGATGACCACAGGCAGTAACTTGACCCGGTGTGACCACAGGCAGTAACTTGACCCGGTGTGACCACAGGCAGTAACTTGACCCGGTATGACCACAGGCAGTAACTTGACCCGGTACGACCACAGGCAGTAACTTGACTCGGTGTGACCACAGGCAGTAACTTAACCCGGTTCGATCACAGGCAGTAACTTGACCCGGTACGATCACAGGCAGTAACTTGACCCGGTATGATCACAGGCAGTAACTTGACCCGGTATGACCACAGGCAGTAACTTGACCCGGTATGACCACAGGCAGTAACTTGACCCGGTGTGACCACAGGCAGTAACTTGACCCGGTATGACCACAGGCAGTAACTTGACCCGGTATGACCACAGGCAGTAACTTGACCCGGTGTGACCACAGGCAGTAACTTGACCCGGTATGACCACAGGCAGTAACTTGACCCGGTATGACCACAGGCAGTAACTTGACCCGGTATGACCACAGGCAGTAACTTGACCCGGTATGACCACATGCTGTTACTTGACCCGGTATGACCACAGGCAGTTACTTGACCCGGTATGACCACATGCAGTAACTTGACCCGGTATGACCACAGGCAGTAACTTGACCCGGTACGATCACAGGCAGTAACTTGACCCGGTATGACCACAGGCAGTAACTTGACCCGGTATGACCACAGGCAGTAACTTGACCCGGTATGACCACAGGCAGTATACTGACCCGGTATGACCACAGGCAGTAACTTGACCCGGTATGACCACAGGTAGTATACTGACCCGGTATGACCACAGGCAGTATACTGACCCGGTATGACCACAGGCAGTATACTGACCCGGTATGACCACAGGCAGTAACTTGACCCGGTATGACCACAGGCAGTAACTTGACCCGGTATGACCACAGGCAGTATACTGACCCGGTATGACCACAGGCAGTAACTTGACCCGGTATGACCACAGGCAGTATACTGACCCGGTATGACTACAGGCAGTATACTGACCCACTATGACCACACCTGAGACGAGCTGATACAAATTAGCCTGACGACAGGATCCGCAGCTCGGTCAGAACGAAGCTACTACCCCCGTGACCTTGCGTTTGCCAGCACGAGTCGATTTCAGCCGGTATTAAGACTTTTCCTTCCTAATTCTTCCGTATGAGGCAAGCAGCAATTAGAGGTGCTGCTGTCTCAAGTTGTTGTCGTTCGCCTGGGCTCAATCAGAAGAGCGAGACCAGTTACCAGGGCCAACCAACTAGGAGGTCCACAGCATGGGTCCCGGTATCCTGACTCTGCGCAACTCTCTCAAAGTGCTGGGGCAGAGGAAATCCACTCATCTTCCTCCCTCAATTCAACCATTTTCGTCAACAAAATGTTTGATTTGAACTCTGTCCAACGATTTGAAATTGAGAACGGATAAACCAGTGCCATAACGCAAGAAAACACAAAATATATCCTTTTTCTTTTCTTACAAAGGGTTCGTTCTACTACATAATCAAAGCCGGGTGAGCCAAGTTATCTACGTGAAGGAACACGGTGACTCTACTCTGCTTGTCTGGTGCTATTTTGGTGCGCAGCCGCAGAAGGTCGCTCCCTATGACGTCATGTCAAGTGAACAATTAGTGCAAGGCTTCAATCAACCTTGCCTTCAATACATTCTAAGCTGCACAGGGACTAATTATTCTAAACTACAAGTCTGAGGGTTCATTGGGTCAAATAAAAAAAACAACAACGACGATTGGGTTTGGAAAACTTTGACCTGACTCATGTCCAAATCTACGATCATCTCGAGGCAAGCAGACATCACGAGAGGGCGGGCTCACCCGATTTCCTGACCTCCACAGGCCAGACGAAATCTCTGAGGAACTAATTACACACTTTGTCATCGGGTGATACAAAAAAAGTCTAACACGGTATACTCTGTCTTGGCATCAGTGAAAAAGAGGGGACGGCCGTTTGAGCAGACTGTGGTGCAGCTAAACAAAGTAGAGCGCCCTCAACGGCAGAGTCGTGGGCGCCTATCGTGTTTTTCATCAATCACTCGGTCAACAGAGGGCGCTAAACAGGTTCTCCGTAGAGCGTTATCAAAGGACAGAATGCCTTTCAAGACGGATTTTCTTTTAAAAAAAAGGAAGGAAGAACTTAACAAGTTCGGAATTTTCTTTCATAGGAAAGTGTTGTTTTCCGTGATCATTGGCCAATAGTGGAATTCCCTTTGACGCCAACACGGATTTCATTATTTTGTCAAAGGCCGTTTTCGAAATGAAGGCTTAGGCTCGGGCTCGGGCTTCGTGTTCGTCTGACAAAACCTGAAAATCCAGGTTGTGGTTTGTTTCCGAATTTGGAGGTTTGTTGGCTTGATTCACCGAGAAACTGGGGCCAAACGCTTGTTTTCAGATGCCTGTGATATTATAACGAGTGAGAGAAATATGACCGAAGCCTAAGCCCGAGCCTAAGCCTTCATTTCGAAAACGGCCTCAGTGGACTACTCTTTGGCCAAAAGAGGGCGCGGCGCCATATTGAGTCGCGCAGAGACCTTCTTCGTTCAGAAAAGTCAGCAAAACGTAGGAGCAGCCGTCGATTTCACCAAACCCATCGTAACTTACGATCAATGGCAAGATAATAAGTGAAGCATAGAACCCATATTGCGATGCGTCGTAAGACTGTTAAATCCAGCCCAGCGGTCGATTTCATCAAACAAATGGCAACTTACGATCAATCGCAAGAAAATGAGAGATGCACAGAAACCATACGGCCTATTACAATTCACGATGGGTTGTCCATCGCAAGTTGAATTACGATGCATTGTAAGGCTTTGTGAAATCCAGCCCTGTGTCGTTAAATCGTCCCGCTACTGTGACTGGTACTTTACAAAATGACAGCGAGGCTACGGTTGGAAATAGCGCGGGGGTTACAGGGAGGTCAGGAGGTAGCGACGGGACCCAGTCCAACTAACCTGTGTGATATGCCTAACCACTGCTATCGCTAATTCGTGAACTACTGCACACACATAGATCGGTTTCCGATCGCGCACGGTTGGCTTAGCGACGCCTTTTAATGGCTGTGACGTCATGAAAAATTGACTCTACAGTCAGCTCACACCAAGTTGAGCTCAACCCCTCCTCCAGTCCAACCTATCCAAGTTGAGCTCAACCTCGGCCTCATTCAGTGCTATGACATGCCCCCCTCCTCCAGTCCACCCACAGCTGGCCTATCCAAGTTGAGCTCAACCTCGGCCTCATTCAGTGCTATGGCATGCCCACCCCTCCTCCAGTCCACCCACAGCTGGCCTATTAGGAGTCGCTTTCGCCCGTCAGTCAAAGAGTGGCGCCAAATTCCACGTGGTCACATGAACAACAGCACACAGACCAGACTGGTGTTATGAAGATCCCGAAGCTCCTGGTACCTTAAAAACACCGTAGGTGCGTCTTTTTGACGGGGATAACGGTACCACTACAAGACGCCTTCGAACAAGGCGCGCGCGATCGCAGAGAAACCGAACGTACTTGGAGGTCATTGACCTACACGTCCGCCCGACTAGCTGCTCAGATTCAGGACCACGACGCCGCTCTTTGTCTTGCCGGTGGGGGCGCTCTTGCCCGGCGATGCCTCCGGTCGCCTGGAAAACAGTTTGACGTTGGAGTTCCTGTCTCGGGACACGAGCAGGGTCGGGGCCTGGGCCGAGGCGGGGGTAGCCTGGCCTACCGTGGCCTCGTCCCCAGCCCCGGGGGTGAGGAGATCCTTCGCCTTCGCGTCCGGTGAGGAAACCCCGTGCGGCGGGGCACCAGCGTCCTTCGCTGGCTCCCGCTGGCTGTGCGCGACCGTGGACGGGTCCTGGTTCCGCGCAGTTCGCTGCTGCCGGCTTGACTGGTCCCCGTCATCGTCCGCGGCCACCGCGCCGGTCGGCGTCGACTCGACACCGGGTTCGGGGTCGTTGGCCGCCCCCACCACCAGCACCGGCGGCTGCCGGACCGGGGACTCGTCGGTGACCCCGGAACCGGCGCCCGGAGTGGCGGGGCCCGGCGAGCCGCTTCTCACGGGTGTGCTCGGCGCGGTGGTCGGCGCGTCCGCCAGCTGGCAGCTCCCGCCCAGCGACGAGCAGCAGTCGGCCTGGGGGCAGCAGCAGGCGTCCGGCGACCTGGAGACCATGGCCGGGTCGGAGACGCACCGGCAGAGCGGGTCCAGTCGGCAGGAGCCCGGCGAGGCAGCGGGCGAGCCTCGCTTGCGGCGTCCCCGCTTCTGGCGTCCCGGGCTCCGCGCCTGATGGGGCAGGCACTCGGCCGAGCGGCACGGCCCCGACACGCCCACGGGCGTCAGGTCGGCCGCCTCATCCACCAGCCTCACCCGCACCGGCCCCGGCCCGTTCTCGCCGGCCCCGCAGCAGCCGCGAATCGGGGAGAGCCTACCGGCCGGCACCAGGATGGACTTGGGGACGGCACCGCCGGCGCAGCGGCCGGTCTGATCCAGGGGAGGCGCCCCGATGCGGGGCAGGACGGGGCTGGCCACCACCGGCTGCTGCTGCTGCTGATGCTGCTGCGATGCGGCACCGGCGTTGTCCGATCCGTCGGTGACCTTGGCCGACCCCACGGCTTTACTACTGGTCCTGAGGCAATTGGGCGGGCTAGCCGGTACTCGGTCGGGGCTGCCGTCCGGAGACGAGGCAGCCTCGTCCTGCTTCTCCTCAGTCATCGCGGCCCCCGGTCGCGAGGCCCAATCACCGGTGAATCCGACCGCGGCAGGCCCGTGCACCAGAACCACCGGCGATGCCGGCGCAGCGCCGCCCGCATCGTCGCCGGCGCGATCCGACTCCACCGCCATCGTCGCCGGCGGCTCGTCGCCGTGGTGGTGGTTGTCCCTGGTCGACCGGTAGGGGGCGCCCTGCGCCTCGGCCAGCAGGGCCGTCCGGTTCTCGTTGTAGAAGCGCTGGCGGGCTTCCTGCATGATCCTCTCGTGTTCTCCCAGCAGCGTCTGTCCGTCCTGCGAGTCCCGTCCCCTCCTGCGCTTGTCGCGCTCCTCGCACAGGAGCACGCAGGCGCACATGATCAGGAAGCTGCCGAAGCCGATCATGACGGGGCCGAAGGTGCGGAACTTGAAAAGGTTCTGCCGGAGCTCCTCGTCCAGCACCGTGGTGGTGCTGCCGCTAGCGGGCGTGGTGCTGGCGGTAGCGTTGACGTCGCTACCCGAGCCGGTCGCGACTGTCCGGGTGGCTAGGGACACGGCGAAGTATCCGATAACCGTCATGGCTACACTGCCGAGGGTGATGATCACACCCACGGCCAGACAAGCCACCACGGTGCTGCAGTAGCGACGCAGCCCACCATTCTTAATAGTCCCCTGCTGTTGCTGCTGCTGCTGCTGTTGCTGCAGCTGCTGCCCCTGCCCCTGCTGCTGCTGCTGTGAGCGACCCGAGCGGAGGCTAGTCCGGGAGTTGGACGACCCCCGGCTTCCGGCAGAGCCCTGCGGGGAGGCGGGCGTTGCCACGGGCCCCGATAGTCTCTCCTCGGGGCTGTCCATGGCCCGGCAGTTCTCGAACGCTTGAGGGCGCCCCAACCGTCAAATGCCGGCCAAGGTGTGAGCTCGTACTTCAGCCATTTTGTCTGAAAGGCAAACGAAACCAGAGTTAGTCTCTTTACAAGATGACTCATGAGTTCCATCTCAATTTCTCCCAGAGGCAACAGATGCCAATTTTGGGACTTCATCAGCCAGGAATTTCACAATCAATGCATCACATTTGAAGCACTTGAAATGAAAAAAAAAATGAAAATGATCAAAGAGTGTTGGACAGAGCCTGGTTCATTCATAGCACGTACGTACAAAGCCTTGGGAATACGATGGATGGTGCGCCTATGGGACTGTAGGGGTGCGTGTGTGTGTGGGGGGGGGGGTGGGGGGTGTGATGCGTAGACGTCATTTGAGCACCGTGCTGGTTTCGCCTACGTGGTCGGTTTTGATTTCATCGTCCATAGTCCTTGACCTGAACCATTGACCTTTCATCACTTTCTTCCTCTCTTCCAGCAGGACCGGACCTGACTCTAATCTCCGTATTGGATTTCTTCTCTGATCTTATTTTAACTCTCGCTTTCTGTCTCTCTGGCATTCTGTCTCTCTCTGCCTTTCTCTGTCTCCTTGTCTTTCTCACTGTCTCACTGTCTTTCTGTATTTCTCTGTTTCTATGTCTCTCTGTCTCTCTGTCTGTCTCTCTGTCTCTCTGTCTCTTTGTCTTTCGCTCTGTTTCTCTGTTTCTCTGTCTCTCTGTCTCTCTGTCTCTTTGACTCTCTGTCTTTCTCTTCCATCTCTCTTACCTCCCCCCTCCTTTCATTTCTTCTCCTCTCCCCCTCTCTGTTTCCCTGTGTCTCTGCCTCTCCCTCTACTACTCCCACTACAAGGCCGGCGTTCTCCCTTCCGAGTTATCGAGCTGTTTTGCGGGAGAATTTCTCATTACCGAGCCATTAGATCGCACCCAGGTCCGCTGGCCGATGCACACCAAACGCCCAAATCGATATTTACATCGGCGCAAATGCAGCCACTACCCCTCTCCCGTCCTACCCCACCCCCGGGCAGATAAGGGACGGGGATGGGGACGGTGAGGGGTGGGGAGGGAGGTCGAACGGGACGGGATGGAGCGGCCATCACCCGCTGATCGAGACACAGACGCCAGTCCAACTCACCAGAGGACGAGCCGATAATACCCCAACCCCCAAAGCCACTTTCTTTTCAAACCGTTCCTGTGTCCCCACACCGAGTTCAAGACGATCCCCAACGGGACCTTCAGGGACCGGCTTCGTCTCTCCTCCCGACATCTGTCCGCTCTGCTCAGCGCGCACTTCCTGACCAATGCCGGGATTTTTTCTTTCCATATTTATTTTACGGGCATAGACGGTCTGTCTTGTCTCTTGCACGTTCTCAGGTTTTTTTTTGCACCTGCCTGTCCATCCTGCGCAATCACAAACCGTCTCTCCGGGATATGAGATCGATGTTGAAATTAGACTATGGTGGCCGAGACCAGCTTAAATCAACTGAGAATCCTTGGAAAGGCAGGCCTGCAGAAATATCCGCATTTCCTGTCTGCTCCTTGCCGTTCGATCGTTAACTTTCCGTGATGTTTTAGAGGCACGAGCCATGGAGACCTTATCTTGTGGTATATTTATAATTTACGAAAGCAAAGGGAGATTTGATAACTTTAAAGGCCCAATACAACATTGGTAAAGGTCAAAAGATTGCCACAGTTTGTGTGTTAAACCATTAAACATTCCAATACAGCAATACTGCGAATGTTTTAGCTCAAATGGTCATCTGAGAAAGTAGACAAAGGTAAACAATCGTCACGTTTTTTGCACCGTTCTGTAGTGTAAGAAATAGTTTATTACTTGCGAGTTATAAACTATTATTTTGTCGATGTTTGAGTGACGATTTCTCGAAAAGTACAGCATCCCAGACTGTAAGATTTCAACATGAGGATTATATCATGACTATCTACAAACTGTGTAAAAATTAGAAGGAAATATGTGGACATCGATGTTTTCCGATCTTGCCAATGTTGTATTGGTGCCTTTAAAACTATTTTTTTTATGGTAAAGGTATGCCGCTGGGAATGTCCGGTATATCAACGTTTCAGACAGTGTGTACTCTGTCCGTCGTCAGGAGATTGTTGAAGGGCAAGGACACACTGCCCGAAACGTTGAGTTACCGGCTCTTTTCAGAGCCACACTCCTTCTCGAAAGGGACGATGTACATGGTGAGTTACCGGCTCTTTTCAGAGCCACACTCCTTCTCGAAAGAGACGATGTACATGGTGAGTTACCGGCTCTTTTCAGAGCCACACTCCTTCTCGAAAGAGACGATGTACATGGTGAGTTACCGGCTCTTTTCAGAGCCACACTCCTTCTCTTAAGAGACGATGTACATGGTGAGTTACCGGCTCTTTTCAGAGCCACACTCCTTCTCGAAAGAGACGATGTACATGGTGAGTTACCGGCTCTTTTCAGAGCCACACTCCTTCTCGAAAGAGACGATGTACATGGTGAGTTAGAGATGACTTATACATCATATTACCGCAAACATTCGCATATTATCCTCCCACCATGTAACCATCGAAATCTCCAAAATTCCGAAGGTAAGTGTCTGACGATTCAATCCTTCGGGGACCTTTTTGCATTTAAAGAACGTTTCTGGGTTTTTGTTTGGGGTAGGGGATTGTATAAATTTGGTCTTCTAAGTCCGTGAGGAGATCGCATGATTCTTGTATGACCTCTCCTTCAGTTCAAACCATTTCGCCTTAAAGACCCAATACAACATTGGGAAGATAGGGGAAACATCGATGTCCACAGATTTCCTTCTAATTTACACAGTTTGTAGATGGTCATGATACAATCCTCATGTTGAAATCTTACGGTCTGCGATGCTGCACTTCTCGAGAAATCTTCACTTAAACATCGACAAATAGTTTAATACTCGCGAGTAGTAAACTATTTCTTACACTACAGAACGGTGCGAAAAGCTTGACGTTTTTTTGCCTTTTTCTACTTTCTGTGATGACCATTTGAGCTAAAACCTTCGCAGGATTTCTTTGTATGGAATGTTGAATGGTTTAACGCACAAACTGTGGCGGTCTATCGACCTTTACCAATGTTGTATAGAGCTTTTAAGGGGATGGCGTTGCGAGTGGTAGGCTAAGCCTCGTTCGATCAAATGGCTTTGGCTAGGGCTACCGCCTTCATGAGCCTTCATGTACACACGTCTTACGTCTCACTACAGACAGATACAACAGAAAAGCCCTTTCCGTTAGACGATATCATCATGAATTAAATTTGAGACAAATCAGAAAGAAATTGGCCTAATAAATCACCCACAGATAAAGACAATCCGCAAAACCCTTGGGAAAAACAAATGACGTCATATCATTCACTTAGGGAGCGTTCAGAGAGAATAAATTTGTTTTTCAGTCCCCAGAGTAGAGGAAAGTGATATCAATACGGAGAAATAAATCGAAAACACAAAAAAACCTTCACACAGCTAGCGGTTTATGTCACGCCATCCTTAGAGGGGGAAAGAAGGATGACGTCATAGGCGCGCCAGGAGCGGAAATTGCGCGACATTTGGGCCGATTGAGCCGAGGGGGTAGTGAGCGGTCGCCTGGCAACGCGAAGCAAGAGAATCGGTTTGCGGGTCCGAAATCGGAAAATGTCAGATCGCTCCACCCACCCTCCAACGGAGGAGGGGGGGGGGTTGGGTTGGTGGTGGGGTGGGGTGGAGGGGGGGGAGACGTGCCCACCGTTGTGACAGGATAGCTAGCTGGTTAGGCCTGGGCATCGATCCTCGTTAAGGGCCAAATGGACACCAATTCAAGAGTGACGGATAGGGGTGCTTCTCAGAAGCCCAGGAGGGAGAGGAGTTAAGGGGAAGAGATCTCGGTGACTCAGGCAAGACAAATCCGCGAGCAAAAACCCATCAGTGCGTAGATGAAATACCCCAAAGATTGGGCATTTTGAGATGCAATGTGGATACAGAAGACCAGGACCCTTGTCCAAAATCCGGCTTAGGCTCAGGCTCCGGCTTTGTCTCCATTTCTTTCGTCCATTTTCAAGTACAAGGCGTAATAACGGGAGGCATTTGGCTTCGGTTTTCAATGTTACACTGCGTTTTGAATTTTTTTTCTCCAAAGCTTCAACTTCGACAAAGAACTCCAACCTGTGTTTTTCAGCTTTTGGATAACAGAGACGAAGACGGAGCCGAAGCCTAAGCCGGGTTTGGGAAAACGTTCCAGGCGTGGCGAAACATCTCTCACAATGACTTGAGACTTGGCCCCTCCCCCGCCCCAAAAAAATGCATCTGCACAAGGTTCACCTTCAGTTTCGTCTCTGTCATCTAAGACACGCTTCTGTCAAGAATCTGGGGTTGCTTGTGGGTCTAGTCTTGTTCACAAGGGATTATCTCTCCAAAATGGAAGGACTTACATGTAATAGTATATACGTATACATGTAAGAGTCGTCGATCCGAAATCGATGCGAATGGCGTATACTTCATTAATATTCATCAATATTGAAAAACAAATTGGCAAATAACACTTTGACTGGACCGGGATTTGAACCCGAGACCTCTGGTTTTGCGTACCAGCTGCTGTAGCCATGTTTACAAAAATAAGTTGTTTGCATCTGAATGAAAGCAGGGTTGTGATCCCTGGAGATATATACGGCAGTTAATGGTTGAATTGCTTCTGACTGGCGCCCCCACCCCGGCAAAGACTAGTTGACTATTTGTGAAGCCACCATCATTTTGGCAGCATTGTGGACGACACGCTTGAATAAAGGACCCCGGGTTGAAATAAAATTAATCAATTCTGCGTGTTTTGTTTTGCTGTCAAAACACGTGCGCCGCAATGCGTATCATTCGACAAAGCGCAGGATTGATTAAATTTTATTCAAAGACGAGGTCCTTTTTCAACCATGACGTCCACAATGCTGCCCGTTAACCTCGCTCTGTTCTGTCTTTTGACAGACAAATGAACAAATGAAAGTGAAGTTTACGAGACTTAGGGAGAATTTACCGTATGAACATCACAGTGGATCGTTGATCTGGAAAGCAAAGACTTAACTTTAGTTTAACTTCTCCCTAGTACACCGTCCGTAGCGCGCCGCCGGAAAATACGGTACGGACTCGGGCCAGTCACTACCGTTGAAGGGCCAAGGCTCCGAGCCAGCCGATGACGGGGCAAGCACAGCGACCCTTTTTTAGAAAACACGCTTCAGATGAAAAGGATCGGCTTTAGTTAGCAGCGAAGTTAGCAGCGAAGTTAGCAGCGAAGTTAGCAGCGAAGTTAGCAGCGAAGTTAGCAGCGAAGTTAGCAGCGAAGTTAGCAGCGAAGTTAGCAGCGAAGTTAGCAGCGAAATCAGCAGCGAAGTGAGCAGCGAAGTTAGCAGCGAAGTTAGCAGGGAAGTTAGCAGGGAAGTTAGCAGGGAAGTTAGCAGGGAAGTTAGCAGGGAAGTTAGCAGCGAAGCTAGCAGCGAAGCCTGTTAGCAGCGAAGCCTGTTAGCAGCGAAGTTAGTAGCGAAATCAGCAGCGAAGTTAGCAGCGAAGTTAGCAGGGAAGTTAGCAGGGAAGTTAGCAGGGAAGTTAGCAGGGAAGTTAGCAGGGAAGTTAGCAGGGAAGTTAGCAGGGAAGTTAGCAGGGAAGTTAGCAGGGAAGTTAGCAGGGAAGTTAGCAGCGAAGTTAGCAGCGAAGTTAGCAGCGAAGTTAGCAGCGAAGTTAGCAGCGAAGTTAGCAGCGAAGTTAGCAGCGAAGTTAGCAGCGAAGTTAGCAGCGAAGTTAGCAGGGAAGTTAGCAGGGAAGTTAGCAGGGAAGTTAGCAGGGAAGTTAGCAGCGAAGTTAGCAGGGAAGTTAGCAGGGAAGTTAGCAGCGAAGTTAGCAGGGAAGTTAGCAGCGAAGTTAGCAGGGAAGTTAGCAGCGAAGTTAGCAGGGAAGTTAGCAGCGAAGTTAGCAGCGAAGTTAGCAGGGAAGTTAGCAGGGAAGTTAGCAGCGAAGTTAGCAGGGAAGTTAGCAGCGAAGTTAGCAGGGAAGTTAGCAGCGAAGTTAGCAGGGAAGTTAGCAGCGAAGTTAGCAGCGAAGTTAGCAGCGAAGTTAGCAGCGAAGTTAGCAGCGAAGTTAGCAGGGAAGTTAGCAGCGAAGTTAGCAGCGAAGTTAGCAGGGAAGTTAGCAGCGAAGTTAGCAGGGAAGTTAGCAGCGAAGTTAGCAGGGAAGTTAGCAGCGAAGTTAGCAGCGAAGTTAGCAGCGAAGTTAGCAGCGAAATCAGCAGCGAAGTTAGCAGCGAAGTTCGCAGCGAAGTTAGCAGCGAAGTTAGCAGCGAAGTTAGCAGCGAAGTTAGCAGCGAAGTTAGCAGCGCGTGTGAACATACCCGAAGTTAGCTTCTCGTGTAGACGTACCCTCTGCTGATCATAGCAAGCTTGGTGATACACAGACGCTTAGATCTCAGCGCACCACACGATGCGCTGACTGGAGATGACCACGACAACACCTTCACACTGATGGACACGCCGTGTAGATCACAGGGGAGCCTGTAGTAGTTCCAATGCACACGTCATAATGGGACTGACCCACCTATTCCCAGGTCGAATTCGACGAAATCCTGAGATCAAATCCAGGAATGGACTGCACCACGTATACCACTGATGACAGACAGCGAACCCAGCGGTCCAGCCTGCCGACTTGCCGGCACACTCCACAGTCAAAGTGGAAGGTTTGCGGTGACACCGTGTAGCACTTCTCTTACGAGAAGGAGCGTGGCTCTGAAAAGAGCCGGTAACTCAACGTTTCGGGCAGTGTGTATTCTGCCCATCGTCAGGTGACTGCAGGCGTTTAATTACCTGCGACGAATTAACCACTGGCATGGAGTATACGTCCGTGCGCCCATGACAATAATAATTGTGATAGTAAAGCGCCCTGCTAGAGATTAATAACGGAGAGGTCGTCCAACGCAGAGTAACGACGACCAGAATTCCTGACGAGAAGAAGTCCGTCATCGACGATTGCCTCGGAACAATCAATATACCCGACAGGTCGCCGTAAATGGCTGGATAAACATTCGTCCCTCGGCCAAGCAAATCCCAGCGAGTATTGGCACAGCAGAGCCGCCTTCACAATGGGTATTAAGGGGGAATTACCTTTTTAGACCAGCCAGTATATATCCTCCTTTAAGCCAACCGGACTGAATTGAAGTGGATAGCTTAATCGGGTGTCTAAACCGCTTAGCGTTGTGGATTAAGAGGGTTGGGTATCACCGCTATCCTCAACGGGTATTTTTGGAACCTCGATTAGGACCAGTGTCCTGTAAACATGCAAACCTTATTTGTATAAATTCTGGGCTACAATTAGAAAGTCCTTGTTTCACTACAAACCAATAAAGCCAACTTAAAAAAAACACCCTTTAAAAGGGCCCTGACATTTTTTTTGTTCGTGGGGCGCAGGGGCTCCTCTAAATGGCATATGCAGTGTGGAAGTTTACGCTCCAGAAATTTCCATCAATTTTGCCGTCTATCCCAACGCGTTTGATTAAATCGGCATTAAAGGAACTTTCTCTTTCCCTAAAAAAAAATGTGTGAAGCCTGTCTCCTGAATAAACAGGAGCGTATTATCTGACGATACAGCTCAATTTGATTAGACGTTGTGGGCGCGGACCGACTATTGGGGGACTGTGCGTGCATAATGAACCAGCATGAGATACGTCATCACTTTATGGGTACTTTATGGCGTCAGGGGAATTCGCTGAACGTGTACCGTGCAGCGTTATCAATGCGGGTCTATGTATATCGGCCGCGAGGGACGATTTCGGAAAAATTGCATGAATCACTCCTTGAATACATGAGAAATGAGACGAAGAGTGAATAATGATTTGCAATGGGGTGAACATTACTGAGGGTAGGGGTACGGAATAAGATAAATTGAAGTAGTATTTAGAAAAGAGTAATGTAACAAGTTCCTTTAGTTTCTTCCCGCGCACTGCTGCACTATGGAATTCTCTACCTGCAACCTGTTTCCCCTTTCTTAGAACTTGTCTGAATTCAAACAAAACATAAACACTCATCTTTCTTCCTCCTGATCTATTATGCTGCTGGTTCTTCTCCTTATCACTTTTTTTTGGCCCTCACCTTGAGTGGCCTTTTGAGGCCTTGTGTTCGGCGACATTCATACGCAAACCAGTGACGTTGTTTAAGCACACAATGTAATACAGAAATGAAGCAAACCTTGTAGGTAGGTCATGGTAGGAGGACCACAATCGCTCATTATCTGATATCGTCTTTGCCTCCCTCTTGTTTTCATGAGGGCGTCGTTCTGCTCACCCAATCCGCTCCACAGGTATAGAGCTAGAGAGGGCGTAATTGATAGGCGACACTAGCCTCCAAGGGGTTCCCTACCCCAGGGCAAGGGCGCCACCACGCGAGAATCCCCTCCAATTGAGCACGATCATCACCGACGGGTAACTCACCCAACCGAAAAGAAACCCAAATCTCGAAAAATAGAGCGAGAAAAAAAAAAAAAAACCCTCCGCCATCAGCAATATCTACCTCAGAGGCCACTTTTTCTAAACACCAGGACGCCCTGGCATTCCAAAATGATCAAGAATTGGAGAAACCATTGACGAAGCACGTAGCAGCTCCTGGCTAGAAGTGTGATTGTTTTCATTGAAGAAAAACGAAAATGAAGCAAAGCATTCTCAAAATAAGCACAGCCAAGCTTTCAATCAGTGACCGTTGGTTCGTTTCCGCTTCGACTGAGACAGCGAGCAGTTGCGTAATGCTAACCTCCCCTCATATCGAGCGGAAACAGCGCCCTCCAGCGGCATCCTCGGGAGAGAAACCATGGACGGCGCACTATAATTATACCGCACGACCATTACGTGAATGATCTTCGTCACCACTTGGGTAAACAGGAAGAAGGGTGTAATTATCCGTCTGAAAATGACGTCCGAACTGCGTCATCGCTTTGTTTCGGGCGCTTCCGTTTGGGCGGCGTGCCCGGCTGACGTATATCGATTCGGATAAATGCTGGTAAAGAGAGAGAGATGGGATGGGGTGAAGTTTGCTGACCCCTAACAATCAAGCCAGCACACTCCCTGCAGGCGTAGTGTCTGTGTCTGTGTGTGTGTGTGGGAGGCCGAGTGTATATAGATTCACTGTGCTAACTGTCTTAGAGTTTGTACACACAGCTGATCGCGCGCTGCGTGTTCGTGGGTAACCGCGGTTGTTGTTGCTGTAATAGTTTTTTTTAGATGCCCAACATGGACTGTTACCATGGTAACAAAAGGGCATGGATGAAGGAGACGTCTTCCTGGCAACGAGCGCGTAGAAGAGACAAAAAGACACATCACCGTGTCCTGAAAGAGAGTACGTGTTTCCTATCCTCATCCGTTTATTGCTAACTGATTTATGTGGACCGAAAAATAGTTTAGATGTCTTAGCTATAGGTCTGTATGATTGAAGCAAAAACACATTGCAACACGGGCCTGGTGTTTTGATACATGTAGGACATTTCAGCGGACGGTGAAGTATGTGGGTCTATAATTATGTGCAATGGTAGGACACATGAGGTGGACAAAGTTGAATGCACGCTATTGCTCAAAGCATTGAAGGTTACTCAAGGAGTATCTTCTCCATGTTTGAAGTGCAAGTCCCACTCAAATCTGAGACGACAGATTCAGTGTAAATAATTATTCTCTCTAAACGCAAAAGAGTGAATAATCCACTCGCACAAAGAGTTAAAATTTCCTCAAGGAAAGCCAAAACCGCTCAAAAAGAGTGAAAACCACTGTAAGAGATGTGGAAACCGCTAAGAATGGAGTCAAACACCACTCTATAAGAGGAGCCATATGGAGGACAACTCTTTTTCGAGGTGTCCTTCATATGGCTCCTTACAGGAGTGGGATTTCACTTCACTCTGAGCGGTTTTCACATCTTTTAGAGTGTTTTTCACTCTTTTTAAGCGGTTTTGGCTTTGGAGCGATGTTCACTCCTTGAGAGAGTGAATTATTCATTTCGAGAGTTGTTGTAATTCACGGGCTGGTAAGGTCTCTTGTTAAAAAGATCATCGGTTGAGTGCCGGTTGAAATCATCCGACCGATAAAATTTCCCCCGGTAGAAAGCCAATTGTACTGGACTCTGGGGTGAAAAATACACGATGGCTATCCGGTGGAAACGTCATCGGACGTCGGACGGGTCAATTCATCTGATACCCAACAGATGATCTTTTTGACAAGAGGCCAAAGCAGGCTTCGTTCCTGCCAAAGTACCGATGTTAGCACTTCATAAACTGCGCCCGAGATCATCGGCTACGTCTGCAACTAGCGCACAAGTCTACGGGCAGCTTGCCGAAGCCGCTGCGCTGGCGCCTGACATTGACTCGTGCGTGATTTGAAGACGTAGCCTATGCGTTCGGACATCGCAGGGTCTGACCTGGTTCGTCACGAGGGTGCGGTCGGAATAGCGCGTTGACCTCGGTGACCTTCACAGTCCAGTCTGGGATCATTACGTCACTCCAGCCAACACATCGAATCCTTCAACGCCACTCGACCATCAGCCTGCACAAAGGAAAATCCACACAAACAAATAGAACGCGTAAATTAACGTGGGAGCGAATCTAGTGTCTTGTAGAGACCTACTCCAATAGGTTGAATAGGTCTTCACAGGGAAATTGTAAAGATGTATAGGTCTCCAAAGGGTTTTCACGAAACTGATATTTGGAAATAACTCAAAAACAGGAAATCTGTAATGGGTAAGAATCCGTTGTTAATTGAAGTGTTATATATAAGGGACATACGGTCCAAATTTCTACCCAGGAAAGTGAATGTGGTTGAAATGGGAGCATTTTTAAGACATCGTGTCTCACGCTGTCGTATACTTCACGACAACAAAGCAATGTCTCCACAAGGATTAAAAAAAAAGGTCTGGGTGTGTTAGCATGCACATAGTTCGCAATATCATCCACACTCCGCGCACTGTACACTATGGCGCAGCTAGGTACGTTTTACCATATCGCGTACTATAGAACTGCGCGTCGCCGCTACTACGAAAAGGTCAACATCCGGGCATCCTTTCGGTTACCATAGCAACAAGTCCCCCCTCCCTCCCTCTTCCTCCGTCCGGAGAATTATGACGGCCTCGGTGACTGCGTGACATGTACATGATCAAAAACAATCTCAGTATAGACATATCAGGAGCTTTTCTCCTCTCCTGCAATGAGGTATGGTTTGGCCATACCAGTGAAAACCCGACACTCCATGGATTATACGCGGCAATCGCTGACGATATCACTCAGGTAGAGTTCTCCATTGCACAATGATATATCTCCGCCACTCTCCGTTCTCTGTGATATGCTGGGATTACGTGGGCTCGCTTTGGAGAGCTGCTCTATGTAAACATACAATAGTGCGTAAAAACAACAACAACAGGGGACTGAATAGACCGATTGCGAAACCAATGTTTACATGCCGTCACGTGACTTATAGTGGGTATTTTTGCATCTCATTTGGTGCAGAACAGGAGTGGAAATGAACAAAGAAGACTATCATATTGTCCACATTCTTCTTTGCTCATTTCCATCGCTGCTCTGTGCCAAATGAGATGAAAAATACCCACTATATAAGGCAAGTGATAGCATGTAAACAGCGGTCGCGCAATCGGTGTATTGGCGGTTCATCGTCCAATGTCAGAATGAACGTCGAGTTGGGTGAGTCAGTCCAACACGTCAGCTGTCTCGCAGGAGGGCAAAAGGTCAAAAGGGCAAAAGGTCAAAAGGGCAAAAGGGCAAAAGAAGGTCACTAAGGTCATTTCTTTAATGACCCATTATACTTTGTACACGCTTCAATCCTATCCACATTCCCTGTTCACATATTACGTCATGATGACGTAAAACCTAATTGTCGAAAGTCATAAAAACGGACCAGACGGAATTATTTTATTGCCGGCAGAAGGGCGTGAAGTGATGCTAACGTCTGAACGCACCTACGAACGCACTTAAAAGGTCAAAGGTCGTGCTGGCTCAATGAGCGACGTCACGCTACTGACTAGGTCTGGTAACTGAACTCATCAGATCGATTACGTCTCGGTGACGTCACGGCTCGATTCCAAATTGCTGGCTTTCGGTTCTATCTACATTGCATCGACTCAATTTCGTAAGATACCCTATCCATGCCGATTTGTAACGAGAAACCACGCTGGTTCGTCGTGTTCCTCCGTAATCCACTGGAAGTGCATTGGGAGGAATCCAAATGAAATCGTGTTTACTGGAAGACAATCCACCTGAAAGCAGCGGGCTTTTGACGAATCAGTTGACTTTGCTTCCGACAGTAATGTACATTTTTTGTTAAACAACAATGCCATGAAAATGTCTGTATATACACCAGGATAATATCTCTGACTCCCTTATCCTGTGCTCTGCATCACAACAGTGTCCAATAGTGAGAGAGGAAGAGAGAAAGAGAGTGAGAGAGAGAGAGAGAGAAAGAGAGAGAGAGGAGTAAGAGAGAGGAGGAGGGGAGTGAGAGAGAGAGAGAAAGAGAGAGAGAAAGATAAAGAGAGAGAGAGAGAGAGAAAGAGAGAGAGAGAGAGAGGAGTAAGAGAGAGGAAGAGGGGAATGAGAGAGAGAGAGAAAGAGAGAGAGAAAGATAAAGAGAGAGAGAGAGAGAAAGAGAGAGAGAGGAGTAAGAGAGAGGAAGAGGGGAGTGAGAGAGAGAGAGAAAGAGAGAGAGAAAGATAAAGAGAGAGAGAGAGAGAGAAAGATAAAGAGAGAGAGAGAGAGAGAAAGAGAGAGAGAGGAGTAAGAGAGAGGAGGAGGGGAGTGAGAGAGAGGGAGAGAAAGAGAGAGAGAAAGATAAAGAGAGAGAGGAGGAGGGGAGTGAGAGAGAGTGAGAGAGTGAGAGGGGGAGAGAGAGGAAGACAGAGTGAGAGAGTGAGAGGGGAGAGAGAGAAAGAGAGAGAGAGAGAAAGAGAGAAAGAGATGGGAAAGGGAGATAGGGAGAGAGGGAGAGAGGGAGAGAGGGAGAGAGGGAGAGAGGGAGGAGGGAGAGAGTGAGAGAGTGAGAGAGAGGGACCAAGGGAGAGAGGCACAAAGGTACATGGTGACAGATATACAGACAGATGGACAGACCGATATACAGATAAAGAACAGAGACCGAGGCAGAGACAAAGACTGTGTCATAAACCCCAGCCCGCCTATACCCTTTTCAAAACTCTGCGATATATCCCCCACGGTGCGACCCTGAGCGCATCGTTCCCAAGATGACGCCTGTGATCGTACGTGATTCACGGAACTCTTCACCCGTCTGCAAACCTGCCCCCTCTAAAAAAAAAAACACCCTTCAAAAAAACAAATACAACGTGCTGAAACGGAAAAATAAAAAACAGCGCGCGACCGTCGAGAAATCCGGCGAGTCAACGCTGATTTTCATTCCCGTGTTTAGACTCCCCTTTCCTCTTGATGGATCCCTCCCTCCCCTCACCTCCCCTCCCCTCCCTTCCCCTCCCCCCTCCCCTCCCCTCCCCTCACCTCCCCTCCCTTCCCCTCCCCCCTCCCCTCCCCTCCCTTCCCCTCCCCTCCACTCCCCCTCCCCTCTAGTGTACAGGCTATTGATAACAATCTCGACAAAGGAGCGGCCCAGGGGAGAAACGGAAGAAGAAGGGAGTATAGAATAAAGATGCCCCGGCCGGGGGCGGGGTGAGTGCACCCAGAGGTACAGCTTCTCGACGATGGGGGTATCGGGGAAGGGGTTGGAGAAGGAGTGGGGAGGGTGTGGGGGAAGGGAAGGGTGGGTTTTTTTGAGGGGGGGATGGGTGCGGACCGCCGGTTCCTCGTTAAAAAATAACGAAGCGGGACGAGATCGCGCTCTGCCTTGAATTATGCAGGCCGGAAAGAAAAGCAGAAATCGACCGTAGAGTCAGGCGAAGCACATCGTTTCCATCCAGGCATCTCCGAGTCGGTAAACGGGACGGACGGGTTTATCTTTGCGATCGCGACTTCTTTGGACTCGTGATGAGGTCCGGGTAGAGGGAAGTGTGCTCTGTGCAACCATCGAGGCATAATAATGAGGTAAACTCATTAGAATTTCGTCTAATCCTTCTTCTGACAGTAAAAGCAAAAGAAAATGCAAATCTCAGAAATATTTAGGGACCTTGGTTTCGACCTTTTCTCAAGGTCAAATTTCTTTAGTTCAAGGCTTGATTACTGACCAGAAGCATGCTAGTCTCTAGAAGTGACGCTGGAGTTTTGAGCCTCGCAGAACCTCTTTAAAATGCCGAATGGCAAGGACAAAATCAGACAGGAAGAGGGGAGAGATAATTTTAGGATAATTGTTCTCTGACATCTTTGCAATCGTTGACTATTTAGGAAGGGCTGGATAGCTCCGATGGTAAGAGAGCCGGTACGCAAAACCAGTGGTCTCGGGTTCAAGTCCAGGTCCAGTCGAGGTTTTCTTTGTTACTTTCAAGGAACATTGCAATCTAAACAGATTAATTATTCTGTCACCGAGAAAAGGTCATTCAAAGGTCAGATCAGAACTGCGGAGATGGACGGAGAGTGGATAGATGACGTCACTGCGGACCAATCCGCGCCACGTAACGGCTCCCGATCTCTCTCCGGATCTCAGGGCAGTCAGGGACGTCATGACGTCACAGGGTCGCTCGATAATGTCCGCGGGTAGAAACCGGGGATATCAGACGGAGGGGATTTCATCAAAACAATATGACGGGGGCTCCGAGGTGCCGACTGCCCGCACGGCGTAATCGAGCAACGCCACTGGCTCTTCCGTTTCCCTGGGGGCGGGGGCAGGGTCGGCACCGTCTTGTCAAACGCTAACTACACTCGGTCGTTGAACCTGCCAAAGGTCAAGGACTTCCCCTACCCCCGCCGGATCGAGAACAGCGGGAGTTGCATCCAAACACGCGGAGGGATAATGAGATCGGCGAAGTGGCTTCGAAGCGGAAGGATACCTTCAAGAGCTTCATCATCGAGGCTGTGTCTGTTCGGTTCCGAGTGAGAAAGGCGGTCGACAAGATAGACGGATTGGCAGTCGACTTGTACCATCGTGTTCATGTATCATTCATCTCGCTTCATTGCCATGTAAATTGGGAGCTGATTTCGGGTACCGTTCAGGTTTGGGACCTTCGGGGTTTACTGAATGATGAATGCGACGCTCCCATCTATCTATAATCTGCGGCACGTCCTTGGCTCAACTAACGTTCATTATTAAGTCATGAAGGATGCATTGAGAGATCTCAAGCACGACCATACCTGGGTTTAGTCACCCCTCCCAGTTCTATTTGTCAGCATTGACTGGCAGTCTACCACCAATAGGGATGGAGGCTTATGCCTTGCTTCAGACTAGTCACCCCTCCCAGTTCTATTTGTCAGCATTGGCTGGCAGTCTACCACCAATAGGGGATGGAGGCTTATGCCTTGCTTCAGACTAGTCACCCCCTCCCAGTTCTATTTGTCAGCATTGGCTGGCAGTCTACCACCAATAGGGGATGGAGGCTTATGCCTTGCTTCAGACTAGTGATCACCCCCTCCCAGTTCTATTTGTCAGCATTGGCTGGCAGTCTACCACCAATAGGGGATGGAGGCTCATGCCTTGCTCTAGACTAGTCACCCCTCCCAGTTCTATTTGTCAGCCTTGGCTAGCAGTCTACCACCAATAGGGGATGGAGGCTCATGCCTTGCTCTAGACTAGTCACCCCCTCCCAGTTCTATTTGTCAGCCTTGGCTGGCAGTCTACCACCAATAGGGATGGAGGCTTATGCCTTGCTTCAGACTAGTCACCCCTCCCAGTTCTATTTGTCAGCCTTGACTGGCAGTCTACCACCAATGGGGATGGAGGCTCATGCCTTGCTTCAGACTAGTCACCCCTCCCAGTTCTATTTGTCAGCCTTGGCTGGCAGTCTACCACCAATAGGGATGGAGGCTTATGCCTTGCTTCAGACTAGTCACCCCTCCCAGTTCTATTTGTCAGCCTTGGCTAGCAGTCTACCACCAATAGGGATGGAGGCTTATGCCTTGCTTCAGACTAGTCACCCCCTCCCAGTTCTATTTGTCAGCCTTGACTAGCAGTCTACCACCAATACGGGTGGAGGCTTATGCCTTGCTTCAGACTAGTCACCCCTCCCAGTTCTATTTGTCAGCCTTGGCTGGCAGTCTACCACCAATATGAGATGGAGGCTTATGCCTTGCTTCAGACTAGTCACCCCTCCCAGTTCTATTTGTCAGCCTTGGCTGGCAGTCTACCACCAATATGAGATGGAGGCTTATGCCTTGCTTCAGACTATAGTCACCCCTCCCAGTTCTATTTGTCAGCATTGGCTGGCAGTCTACCACCAATAGGGGATGGAGGCTTATGCCTTGCTTCAGACTATAGTCACCCCTTTCCCAATATACATATCAATACACGTCTGGAAAGGGTTGACAGATTCCGCGCATTGTGATTGGCCAACGCGTGGCAAACTCTTGAGGGCGCACTGTTGTGCATCGCGGGTACCTGGCGGGTTTTTCTACGCATATCCAATTCCATCCAGTTCTCCCAAGCTGTCTACAAGTAAGAGCGAAGAAAGCCTGCAGCATACACACTTCGATCTAATAACCTACTTCCTCCCACAGCAAGAGACAGTTGCCCATAAGACGAAGATGCACGTCTTCTAAGACACTGGTCACCCCTCCAAGCTCGCATCACGAAGACACCATTGTCTTTCTTTTATTAGTTTACTGGGTTTGGCTGCAGCCTCTCGGTAACGTACACCGAACGACCTCGGGGCGAGAATCTTGTGCAGCCAGACACCTCCCAGCCGTCCGTCCACCAGACCAGGGATATTTTGGTCGTCACCTCGGTATTGCTGTCTGTACAGGGAGACATCCCAGGCCCAAGGGACTAATTAATTCTATATTTAGGCCGACCGTTTTTCTCGGTGGGACTTGAAGCAGGGACGCCCGTGGAGAGGAAATCAGTGCACGGTGTTATCTGTCTGCCAAAGTGACGGGTTTGGAATTCCAAAACTGCATCAGCCGTCGACTCATCACGTTATCACACGTTTGGCGCCTTTTGCTGCAGAGATGCACCGGGCGTTCTGACGACAGACGGCTGTTACATGCGCACTTCGCAACACGGCGTTTTTGGTGAGATGATTTATTGTGGCCGATTGTGTTGGGGGATTATGATACGCAGGGGAAATCTATTCGTTGAGTGCGTGCGCACCTCCCGGTCATCGCACGCCATGCCCATGGCACGGACCCCGTGACGTCATCACTCCATAATCCATAGAGCGAAAGGATGCCGAGAACATGTTACCAAACGCGAGGCTCGGAGGTCAGGGAGCGACCTTCTTTTGACCTCCCGTTGAGGGAGCCCTTTTACAAATCAACGACCCATAGATCGATATATACTGGGCGCCGAGCGTAAGTTCAGGAAAGCCGCCATTTTGGAAAACCACGGCCAACCCTAAAGGGCACTGCCCTGCGTGGTGATATCAACCAAACGCAACTTAGTCCTCTTCCCTCGTTCTGCCTCTCTCTAGAATTCCCTTCCTGGTTCGTGTTCTCCCCCAGCCTACGATCTTGCCATTTTTTAGAGGAATGTCAATTCCTATCTCAAGCCTTCCTGAGTCCCTCTCTATCTCCTTCTTTCCTTAGCCCTTAACCTTGAGTGGCTTTATAGCCTTGTTTTGGGCGAATCTGGGAATGATAATTCCTATCTCCAGCCTTCCTGAGTCCCTCTCTATCTCCTTCTTTCCTTAGCCCTTAACCTTGAGTGGCTTTATAGCCTTGTTTTGGGCGAATCTGGGAATGATAATTCCTATCTCCAGCCTTCCTGAGTCCCTCTCTATCTCCTTCTTTCCTTAGCCCTTAACCTTGAGTGGCTTTAGAGCCTTGTTTTGGGCGAATCTGGGAATGATAATTCCTATCTCCAGCCTTCCTGAGTCCCTCTCTATCTCCTTCTTTCCTTAGACCTTAACCTTGAGTGGCTTTAGAGCCTTGTTTTGGGCGAATCTGGGAATGATAATTTCTATCTCCAGCCTTCCTGAGTCCCTCTCTATCTCCTTCTTTCCTTAGCCCTTAACCTTGAGTGGCTTTATAGCCTTGTTTTGGGCGAATCTGGGAATGATAATTCCTATCTCCAGCCTTCCTGAGTCCCTCTCTATCTCCTTCTTTCCTTAGCCCTTAACCTTGAGTGGCTTTATAGCCTTGTTTTGGGCGAATCTGGGAATGATAATTCCTATCTCCAGCCTTCCTGAGTCTCTCTCTATCTCCTTCTTTCCTTAGCCCCTTAACCTTGAGCGGCTTTAGAGCCTTGCTTTGGGCGAATTTGCATTTACCAACGATTATAAATCTGAGAGCCTTTGGGGGAAATTTTGTTTTCAGCTAAAGAGATCAAGAAATTGATTTCAGAATTTCTAGCCTTGTTTTGGGCGAATTAGCATAAAAAGAGTCGGGTACCTCGTGCCATCATGGTACCCTGACGTTGCTTCGAATAGGCACCGTCCGTCTACATGTTGTAAGCCTACATGTACATGAGTACTAACACAAAATGCACACGGCGGGTGAATTAGATTGTGCCAGCCGAATTGGACGACGGGGTGGCTCTAAGTGCGCCTCTAAATTGTCCCTTCTTTCAGGGAGAAACCGCGCTCACATAACACGAGCTGTGTGCTGTCCATACGCCTCAAGCAAACGGTGCACAGCACAAATACCGTCGCGGGACCGCTTCAGAAGCCGCCAGCGAAGACGGGTCTACGATTTCTGTCAAGATGGGGATTTTTTTTTCTTATCGACTGAGGGAAAAATCATCGCCAATCCAAACAAGGCTCTCTTTTGGTCAACACAATCATCGCCCGCGGTACCGGATTGACCGTGCGCCGACCAGGGACGCGCCTCCTACTCTAGATCAGAGAGCGGGGAAGCTTCGTCCAAGGAGGAAGGACTTGCTCCGTGCTTCGTCTCAGCAGCAGGCAGCAGTGCCCAGAATATCGACGGTGGGGGAGGGGAGAAGGAGAGACGAGAGGAGGAAGAACCGACGGTCTTGAAGCCAGATTCTAACACGCATATAAGAGTCAGCAATTCCTGTCAACATGAAATACTTCCATCAAAGATCTATACAAGATGCACCCACGGATTGCCCACAGATAGGGCGCATGCGCAGTGAGTGCAAAAAACCCGCCGTGACGTCAGCAAGGATTCGTAGATAGACTCGTCCTTCAGTCTGTTCTGAAAATGATAATTCGCGGGTCTCTAAGACCCTACAGATGTCTACAGATTTGTTTTCGATATTTCTTTTCAGAGGTAAGGCGGGAACAATTTGCCTCTGACAATTATTGGATAAACAGACATTAACCCAGACCTTCTTTATAACGTGCAGACTGATAATGGAATGACAAAAATAACCTCTTCCAGCTTCTTCCCGCGCTTTTTACCTGCAACCTGTTTCCCCCTTTCTTATAACTTGCCTGAATTCAAGCGAAACACAAACACTCATCTATCTTCCTCCTGATCTATCATGCTCTTGATTCTTCTCCTTATTACTTTCTTGTAGCCCTCACCTTGAGTGGCCTTTTGTGGCCTTGTGTTGGGCGACATTCAGAAAAAAAGGTTCAGTTTTCGGGTGGAGTCTTCGAGAGCGAACACATGTTTTCAGTTTCTGAAATGCAACGGCGAAGCGTTCCGAAGATATAAGATGCTGAGATATTCACAGAACAGTCAGCACAACAGCACCAAGAGCAGGCTCCACTCAACCGAGAAACTGCCGCAAAAAAGGGCGCGAAAATACGACGCTATTTATAGCCTAAGCGGGCGTAAACCAATGAGCGATAGGTTTCCGATCCGTTCGACCGTTTAGTCCAGCACCGCCATCTTTATCATGCAGGACGATTCTGCGTTTTCTTTTTGCGGAGCGTTTGTAAGTTTCCAGTCGGTGGGCTCCAACGTGCCGTGGCCTCGCCACGGTACGCTGATCGCAGATTTAATAAAGGCTGCATCGTTGGAAATGGGGACATCCGGACCCACTTTCACTGGGCCGGCGATTCGCCCGATTAGATAGCGCCAGTGAACGCCCCATTACTGCCGCTTACTGCGCGGTATTAATCCGCCCTCGGGTCGGCTTGCGATGCAGTCACGCGGCAGCGAAACCGCCGGCAACTGGGTCACACAGTAGTGCAGTGTGCCCCTGGTATGCCAGGATGGGAGAGGGAGAGAGGGAGAGAGGGAGACGGAGAGGGAGGGGAAGAGGGAGCGGGAGACGGAGAGGGAGGGGGAGGGAGAGAGAGAGGGAGAGGGAGGGGAAGATGGAGCGGGAGAGGGAGAGGGAGAGGGAGAGGGAGAGGGAGAGGGAGAGGGAGAGGGAGAGGGAGAGGGAGGGGGAGAGGGAGAGGGAGACGGAGAGGGAGGGGGAGGGAGAGAGAGAGGGAGAGGGAGGGGAAGATGGAGCGGGAGAGGGAGAGGGAGAGGGAGAGGGAGAGGGAGAGGGAGAGGGAGAGGGAGAGGGAGAGGGAGAGGGAGGGGGAGAGGGAGAGGGAGAGGGAGAGGGAGAGGGAGAGGGAGAGGGAGAGGGAGAGGGAGAGGGAGAGGAAGGGGAAGAGGGAGCGGGAGAGGGAGCGGGAGAGGGAGAGGGAGAGGGAGAGGGAGAGGAAGGGGAAAGAGGGAGCGGGAGAGGGAGAGGGAGAGGGAGAGGGAGAGGGAGAGGGAGAGGGAGAGGGAGAGGGAGAGGGAGAGGGAGAGGAAGGGGAAGAGGGAGCGGGAGACGGAGAGGGAGGGGGAGGGAGAGAGAGGGAGAGGGAGGGGAAGAGGGAGCGGGAGACGGAGAGGGAGGGGGAGGGAGAGAGAGGGAGAGGAAGGGGAAGAGGGAGCGGGAGACGGAGAGGGAGGGGGAGGGAGAGAGAGGGAGAGGAAGGGGAAGGGGGAGCGGGAGACGGAGAGGGAGGGGGAGGTCGAGAGAGGGAGAGGAAGGGGAAGAGGGAGCGGGAGACGGAGAGGGAGGGGGAGGTCGAGAGAGGGAGAGGGAGGGGAAGAGGGAGCGGGAGACGGAGAGGGAGGGGGAGGGAGAGAGAGGGAGAGGAGGGGAAGAGGGAGCGGGAGACGGAGAGGGAGGGGGAGGGAGAGAGAGGGAGAGGAAGGGGAAGAGGGAGCGGGAGACGGAGAGGGAGGGGGAGGGAGAGAGAGGGAGAGGGAGGGGAAGAGGGAGCGGGAGACGGAGAGGGAGGGGGGAGGGAGAGAGGGAGAGGGAGAGGGAGAGGGAGTGAGAGACGGAGAGGGAGGGGGAGGGAGAGAGAGGGAGAGGGAGGGGAAGATGGAGCGGGAGAGGGAGAGGGAGATGGAGAGGGAGAGGGAGAGGGAGAGGGAGAGGGAGAGGGAGAGGGAGAGGGAGAGGGAGAGGGAGAGGGAGAGGGAGAGGGAGAGGGAGAGGGAGAGCGAGAGGGAGGGAGAGAGAGAGAGGGAGAGAGGGAGAGGGAGGGGAAGAGGGAGCGGGAGACGGAGACGGAGGGGGAGGGAGAGAGAGGAAGAGGAAGGGGAAGAGGGAGCGGGAGACGGAGAGGGAGGGGGAGGAGAGAGAGGGAGAGGAAGGGGAAGAGGGAGCGGGAGAGGGAGAGGGAGAGGGAGAGGGAGAGGGAGAGGGAGAGGGAGAGGGAGAGGGAGAGGGAGAGGGAGAGGGAGAGGGAGAGAGGGAGAGGGAGAGGGAGAGGGAGAGGGAGAGGGAGAGGGAGAGGGAGAGGGAGAGGGAGAGGGAGAGGGAGAGGGAGAGGGAGAGGAAGAGAGAGAGGGGGAGAGAGAGGGGAAGACGGAGACCGAGAGGGAGGGAGAGAGAGAGGGAGAGGGAGGGGGAAGTGGGAGAGGAAGAGAGAGAGAGGGGGGAGAGAGAGAGGGGAAGACGGAGAGCGAGAGGGAGGGAGAGAGAGGGAGGGAAAGAGATAGAGAGGGGACGAGGAAGAGGGAGAGAGTGAGATGAGAGTCAGACAGACATGTGGGGAGCGATTGAGAGACACAGAGAGGGACGTAGAGAGGAGAGATATAAAAAGATAATGAGATAACGAGATAGAGAGAGAAGGGATGAGAGAATGATGGAAAGGGACAGAAAGAGAGAAGGGAAAGTAGAGGAAAAAGAAAACCAATCCTATAGTCCCAATCCTAATTTCATTCTCTCACTATCGTCACCTTTCCCGTTATCCCCATCCTCTCCATCTTCCTCACTCTCATCATCATCATCATGATTCTACTCTTCGTCGTCATGGACAGCTAGCGTCCTCCTGATCAGTCCTGGTCCTAATTCTCGTCCCTTGTCTATATCCCGAACCTCTCCTTCAAACCAAATACAACTCCTAATGCCATCAAAATAACCAAGCCCATCTTCATGGTTAACATGGTTAACACCCTCCTCCCCAGCCCATTCCTCCATCTAGCCCCCCCCCCCCTCGTCCCCCATCTCTCTCTCCTCTCAACCACCCCTCCTCCCTCTCCCCACCCCTATATACTTCATCCACAACTCCCTCAAAAAAACATCAATCCTCGGCCACTTCAGTTTTGGTTAAGGCGACTTATCCTTCCCGGATATCTGATTGTCAGCAATCAGACTGAAATGGTCTTCCGAAGGTTTCCATTCTGTGAGGCCGCTGTTCCCCCGATGGAGTGAGATCCGATGCTCTGACGCACTCGGACCGACGATGAGTGGATAAGAATAAGGGGGAGAGGAGGGAGATGACATGACGACCATCATCGTTGTTGTTGTTCGACACGGCACGGCAACAGTTACGCAAAGGCCCGTTTGTACCTGTGAGTGTATTATAAAACCTTCTCCAAAACGTCACCTCAGTGTACCCTCCGATCGGAGAGACAAGAGGCAAAGGCTTCGATTGCGAAATTGCTGCCTGCTTATTTCCAAAGGGAATTGTCGGTGAATGAGATCAGAGTTCATACGATATTAAATTCCAATGACCGGAGATTGGAATGTTTAAGATCTCTGACTGTTTTCGAGACAAATGCGCGCACGCACAGTTCTGCTAAGAAAACTGTGATCGTCACAGCGAGCGAAGAAGAGCAACGGACGCTGCCATTGTAAATTGAGAAAGGACTTCATTACTTGTCAAGGATGCGGAGGATAAATCGAGCGAAGAATCTCACAGGGCTGTTATGTTACCGACGACAAGCAGAGCACACACAGCCCCAAATTGTGATTCCTTTTTGTATTTGTGTAATTATGTATAAGCCAACAATGCAATATGCCTTATAAATTATCTAAGTCTCCCTATACTATGTGAACATTTAAAGGCAATGTATCTATTCATAAGTACTTTTTTGTAAAATGTAAAGTCGTTTATCCTTAATATTCAAATATTTGATTGATTAAATTAAACCTGCCTGAATTTGGCCCTCGGGCTGCCATGGTAGTTGCTTTTAAACCATAAATAAATAAGATCAAAACCGTCGGGTTACCGACTCTTCCCAGAGCCCTACTCCTTTTGGAACGATATTAATTTTTTGTTACCTGGTGTCAACGCATACTGTCAATATAGCGCCCCCACCGTGCAAACCTATCACAGTTATGTCAGGTGACCACATCGCCTATAGAGATTTTTCACATGACGTCACCTGACCCCAAAGGCTAATTAGCATGTAGGCAGGAGCGTCCAAATACGCGGACGCGCGCGCAAATATTGAATCTGAGTATTTCCATTGGACATTGATGACTCGAAGACGCGCGCGTTCCGCGTACATCCGCGTGAATTGAACGCAGACAGGGAAAAAGCACGTGACTGACAAACCTCTACACGTCTATAGGTCGCACCTCTTCGGTATATTGATACAGAGGTCAGGACGAAATGCGCGCTGCACCTTTAATGCTTGACGGTGTAACGCATCCGGCGGCTCAAGCGAAGTGCCGACGGACCAAATTACGACAATGTTTAGCCATCAATTTGGCACAAGCTCTGCGTCAAATCTCCCCCATACCCCCACCCCCAGATCGCTTATTAAGTTCCAATTATCTCAGGAGCCACAGGATCAGACCACAAATCAACGACCATTGTCTGCCCCTGGGGAGTTTCCCCGAGAGTAAAGTGACCGACCGGCGCATGACAAAACCGGACCGCCCATGTCAAAATGATCACGCATCCATTAGCGTCACCTTTGTATCTTCTCCGGTAATCGCTTGTAGATTAAATATAATTACTAGTATCTGCATCATCGTTAATCACTGCTAGCTCTCCACCTTTCTCCTTTTCGAATGATAGTCTAGATCCAGACTCGTTGTCAGGAATTCGACGAACATTCTGGCGGATCCTCAAGGATCGTCTCCCGGGGGGCCAACTGCGCATTTAATTGGAAATTGATTGCCACATTCCCCTGCACGTTATAATCTGCTCTCAGTGGTCGTAAGAGCCAAGTCACGTCATCTCGGTTTTTTTTTTACCCTGGCGGTGGCTGAACGCTTGGTGGCAGCAGACATAATGATGGGATAAGCGCTGCATGATGGGGACGTGATATGCGCTACACCGAACACCATCCTACATGAACTTATGTTTGGTTTCCAGTTCTATCATGTTCACAACCAATAAAATGACAATGATTTCTTTTAGAGCAGGGGTTTTCTACCCCTGTCTCATTTGCATAGGCGAGATGAGGGTTTGCCCTCTCCAATAAGCAGCGATTAGATAACACTTGATGGTTTCAATGCTGGACATACAAAGTAGGAGGTTTGCGGTGACACCATGACGTTGTACATCATCTCATCTGAGGAGTATGTCTCTTTTCAGAGCCACACTCCTTCTCTCAAGATAATGATATACATTATGTCATGGTGACACCGCAAACCTCCTAACAAGCAGCAGTGAGCACAGTATGCACCATTTCCGAGGAGGCTACCTTTCCAGTATAATAATCTTCATTCGCGCCTGAAGAGAGGGCTTCAAATACAACCCCAAGAAAAATACCCAACAACAACAACAGCAAATTAAACCTACAGCCTTCAAATGTCAGGTTTTCAGACGACAGAGACTAAGCCCGATCTAGCGTGTAATCCAAAGATGACGTGCCAGAGAGCCCAGTTATTGATACACACTGAAATAACTAACACGAGACGTAATCAACTGCTAATGCGCTGTGCTAAATGTCGTCCCCTTAATTCTCCTCTTCTTCCTCATCCTCCTCCTCCCTCTCCTCCAGGCCTCCTCCTCCTCCTCCTTCTCCTCCTCCCCCTCCTTCTCCTCCTCCTTCCCCTCCTCACTCTCTTACCCCTCCTCACTCTCCTACCCCTCCTCCTCCTTTTCCTCCTCCTTCTCCTTCTCCTCCTCCCTCTCCTTCTCCTCCCCCTCCTCCCTCTCCTCCTCCTCCTCACTCTCCTACATAACTCCTCCTCCTCCTCCTCCTCTTCCCCTCCTCCTCCTTTTCCTCCTCCCCGTAGAGTGAGGAATATATAGAGGATGAGGATTACGGGAAAGGTGACGATAGTGAGAGAATAATTAGGATTGGAACTATAGGAATATTTTTTTTCTCTCTCTCTGTCCCTTGCCATGTCTCTTCTCTCTCAACCGTTCTCTCTCTATCAATTTATCTCAATATCTCTTTATATATCTCCTCTATTCGTCCCTCTCTCTGTTTCTAAATCGCTGTCCGTGTCTCTCTGTCTCTCTGCCTCTCTCTCTCCTTCCCTTACCCATTATGCCAGCTCACCACTTTCTGAAACTGCCCGACACACACCCCGCGGCCAGACCACACGACAACACCTCACTCTGGCATTACTCCCCGTCTAGGTGTCCGACCAAATACAGGGTTCAGAAGTTTGTGGATAAGAAGGAAGTTTCCATCCGAGGGAAAGTCAATAAGGACGAGACAAGAAATCGATTCAGCGACTGCCCGCTCGCCTGCTCAGATATTGGCACTCACGTAGTTGGATAGACACGTCGCCTCTGCAGAACTGTGAGGAAAAGATACAGTAGAACCAGGCTGGCTGCACGGGACTGATGATGCGGGTTCTTCTCTATCGAGAGGGGGAAAGCTTCAGTCGGTCTGTAGACAGCTGCCCGGCACGGCGCAAGACACTCCGGGACACACTCTGCACCGAGGCCGAAGCGAGGAGGCTTAGGGGGGATGGGGGAGGGTTCCACGCCCGTAGACCCACCGATCCTACCCGCCACGCGTTCCACGTCATCCCCGACCGTCCATCCGACTTCAAATCCAAACAAACGGCTGCGATCAAGACTACGCGGAATTCCAGTCAGCGAAGCGAACTACGCAAACCACATAATGAGGGCGGCAGTCTGTGGGGATCTTACCACATAATAACCTCTTCCCAGATATGTCTATAAATATTAGTAGCAGCTGCGGGGTTTTCTCGGAACCAAACTCCTTATTTTACTAAAGCCAGTCTCAGACTACATTTCCCCTGAATTGAATCTTTCCATTGAATTCGGCATTAAATCCCACGCGTGCAAACCAGACCCACACACGCACAGGCAAGATGACGTCATCGTGAACAAAGTGCACGGCAAACGAAGAAGAAAATGGGCTCTCCTATGCCCTATGTAATGCTCACTGCGTGTAAGAAAGACGTCATCCCGAACCGGAAGTGCCGCACACGCCGTGTGGGCGTGAGCGGACGACTCGCCGTAGACTCCCACGTCTCCTTAGGGTCAGATCCCCGGCGGACTTACAGTCGGTCCACCCAGGACGGGCATTCATCACGGGAACGTGTTCTTTACGGAGACCTCGTTTTTTTCTTCAAGAAGGACAACGCCGGCGTCAGAGAGGCGACTTCCGGATGACGTCATTGCCATGGAAACCACAGCCCTCCTAAAAACACATTTCCCGATAACTCGGAAATACAATATGCTGCAGGCCTCAAACAGACATCAAATTGAAGCTTATTAAATGGCCTTTCCATCCATGTGTGAAGCAAAATGTTGATAAATTGCGACTTTTGTGCAGAGTGGGTCACGTATTTCGAGAATCGAACGGGCTCTCTGGGATCTGACAGAGGTCAGAGGGGATTACGTCACTCAAAAAAAAAAACCCAGCTCGATGCTCTTGACTGCCGTGTCCACGAAAAAAAAACCCGGCATTGAAACCACAACTAACCACACATGGTTTTTCCTTTGGAAGGATAAGGACCATGCACAAGGACATTCCACAGCGGGGTTTTTGTGGTGACCTGTGGTATGTGAGCCCACACCCCTGTGGGCACTGTGGTAAACTGCGGTATACAGTGTGTGTCCTGTGCGGGAGGTGCAAAGCGTTAGGGTTTGAATCATCTGAAAACTAAATGAGACTTAAGGCTTTGCATGGTGGGTGAATCAATATAGGAAGGTTTGCGGTGAACACCATGTATCAGGTCTCTTAAAGGAAGAGGTATGGTTCTGAAAAGAACCTGAGGGTAACTCGACGTTTCGACCAGTATGCTCTGGCCGTCATCAGGAGAAATCTCAAAACTGTCCTTCGTTTTCTATCGTGGGTCCGCCACACCCCCAACACCGCACGACACCGGTGCAATGCCGCGCTCATCAATCTCACCTGCAGATCTGTCGCATGGCTGGACGCCCTTCGCCAGGCAATTTGCCGACATCTCGCCTCGCCCTGATCACAGCTCACAGACGACCGACCATCGATCACGTGGCGATGACATGCAAATGACATGCAAATGACATGCAAATCTAGTCCCGCGGTGGACGTCGCCTGCACTTTGTCTATTGGATTACTATCCCCAAGCCGCCCGAATGTATGGTATGTGCGCTTCGATCGAGTCAAGATCGTATTAGCTGGCTACGGCTGAGCACACCACACAACCCTACGGACGAAATCGGTTGGCAAGAGCGCGAGGCTACGACTGGCGTCTTGCGTAGACTCGCGCGTAATTCGAAGCCGTAGCCAAATGAACTTCGGGGCCGGCAACCTTTCCTCTGCGTTGAACTTTGCAGTGCGTGACACTGTTATCAGTCTCAATGATGGCGTTCTTTTCATCTGAGCGGCTGTACAATCCAGTGCTCGAGATAGAAAAAAAAAAGAGATCGAGAGATAGAGACAAACTTCGAAATTGGATTCTGAATATAGGTCCCCCACTGTGCTCAAGCCATTTTAATTTAGAGTTTTTTTGCCGGCAATTACCGGTCCCCAGAACCCAACAATGCTTGGCTCAATGAAATCAAATTGCCAAAATACCGACGGTGGTATGAAAAGCAGCCCGATGCCAAATGAAATGCCAAGTATTCGTCCTCTGACAATTCTGTTTATTTATTTTTTTGTCTCTCCCCCCCCCCCAAAAAAAGCTGTTTAAGTTGAGCTGGAGATTTCATATTTGCCCCGGCACCAAACAAAATCTGTGTTGGGAAAAACAGATTGCCATTTGGGAAAATCTACTTTCTTTTCCTTCTTCACCAATGGTCATAATAATTTGAGTCAATTTTGTGAGTCAAAAATGTTGAGTCGTTTATTCTCCTTCTCCTCCTCTTCCTCCTCCTCCACCTCCGTCTCCTTCTCCTCCTCCACCTCTTCCTCCCCCTTCTCCTTCTTCATCTCCTTCTCCTTCTCCTCCTCCTCCTCCTCCTCCTTCTTTATCTCCTTCTTCTCCTCCTCTTCCTTCTCCTTCTCCTTCTCCTTCTCCTTCTCCTCTTCCTCCTCCCCCTTCTCCTTCTCTTCCCCTTCCCCTTCCCCTCTTCCTTCTCCTCCTCTCCTCCTCCTTCTCCTCCTCCTTCTCTTTTTCCTCCACCTCTCCTCCTCCCCCTCCTTCCCCTTCTCTTTCTCCTTCTTCGTCTTCATTTTCCCCTTCTTCTTCGTCATCTTCATCTTCGTCGTCGTCTCGGTCTTCCCTTTCTTCCGCTTCTTCTTCTTTTTCTCCCTCCCACCCTAAAACAATACAACCATTGTCTGACAATCGACAGAGAAAACAAAATCGAGTCGGAAAGCATAGCGTGCAATAACAAAATCCAGCAGAAATCGGGTGGCCAGTTAGGATGGGCGATATTGCGTCAGTAATGTGATAGGAATGTTGGTGTTCCCTTCGCCCGTGACGCTGCTATCCCGAGGGCCGAACATCTGTTCGTTTGGCCGGGCCAGTGCCGGCGGAGCGGACCTGGAACCCGACAGGTCACAATCGAATAGAAATCCAATCAAAGCACGACAAGGGCTCGGCTGCAATGCAAAACCTTTGGAAATTAGTTAGATTCCTCAAGCCGTGAAAATCCTCTCTTTTTTTGTCTTGCGGTGCTCCGTTGACATGAAACAAGGCGGTTTATCCACCACATCTGAAGGGTCCTTTGTGCGGGCTCGACAGGGGTCGTGGAGATGTCACCTCGATCGGCTAAAATCAAAGACACTCGAGGATTGAAGATCACAAAAAAAAGTAGTTTCTTTACAAATCAAGTAATCATGTTGTATCTCTTACTACTGCATTCTACCGAAATCTGACTGCGAAATCATTATTGGAATGCTTTTTGGTCCAAACGGGCTGGCAAATAGTCACAGGATCGTCACTTATAAACGGGTATTGACAACGTCAGGAACAGAATCCACCCAAATACCCACAGGACTATAGAGGCTTACATAAATCTATTTAAATAGCTGTATGACTGCAGTAGATAACAGCGCACAGTCAAACTAAATGCACACAGTACGATCTGTACAAAACGACAAGCTGCAAACAATAAATATACATGTACATTATACACAGCGTTCTTTTTTTTTCGTCGAAGGAGCCTGTCCAAATGCCAAAAGTTCAGACTGCCGTCGTCATGGAAACGGGGTGGTCTTTTTTTTTCTATTCAGCCGCACGAAAACCACGGCGGAACTGACCTCGGGGGAATTCAATCTGTTTGGCTTTTCCGCCGCTACAGTGTAGCGGAACAGTCTAACTGTTTGTTCGCATTTTTTTCTTCTTCTTTATTCTTCTTCCTCTGCCTTTGCGGCGCTACAGCGTAGCGGAGAAGCCTTTCCGTCTCTTGTGATTTACCAATTTATTTTTGTTTTGCTTTTCCGGCGCACAGAGTGGTAGAATAGTCTCGCTGTTCAAGGGCCGTCGCATTCAAATCTGCAACCAAGTTTGTACTTCGTTTCACCAGTTCTCGGGTCAGGGTCGACAAACTTTCTTCACAAATTCACGAATAACGTCTTCAGCCTCTTGAGCGCCCTCTAGAGGCAGGTTTAAAAATGTCAGAAACACATTTTTCACTCGATGTCAGTGGCGAAGTTTGAAGAAATTGTTTCGCTACATCTACATAGATGCCAACCTATCTTTAAGGAAATTAGGAATTACAGAGCAAACTATATGAATACATGTGCATGTATTTCCAAGCCAAAAATTGGAATCTGTTGTCAAGAGCTTGTAAATAGTGATAAATGTTTACCAAAAAAGAAGACCGATTCAACCAAAATAGAAGTGGTTGGCAGCTATGCCTCTATGACACTGTTTCTCTGTCTGTCCCTCTCTCCATCTCTCTCTATGTCTCTCTATCTCTCTCTTTGTCTCTCCATCTCTCTCCATCTCTCTCTATGTCTCTCCATCTCTCTCTATGTCTCTCCATCTCTTTCCATGTCTGTCCCTTTCTCCATCTCTCTCCATCTCTCTCTATGTCTCTCTATCTCTCTCCATCTCTCTCCACCTCTCTCTATGTCTCTCCATCTCTCTCCATGTCTCTCTATCTCTCTCCATGTCTCTCTATCTCTCTCTATGTCTCTCTATCTCTCTCCATGTCTCTCTATCTCTCTCCATGTCTCTCTATCTCTCTCCATGTCTCTCCACCTCTCTCCATGTCTCTCTTTCTCTCTCCATGTCTCTCTTTCTCTCTCCATGTCTCTCTATCTCTCTCCATGTCTCTCTATCTCTCTCCATGTCTCTCCATCTCTCTCCATTTCTATATCTCTTCATCTCTCCATCTCTCTCCATCTCTCTCCATCTCTCTCCATATCTATATCTCGTCATCTCTCCATCTCTCTCCATGTCTCTCCACCTCTCTCCATGTCTCTCTTTCTCTCTCCATGTCTCTCTATCTCTCTCCATGTCTCTCTATCTCTCTCCATGTCTCTCTATCTCTCTCCATGTCTCTCCATCTCTCTCCATTTCTATATCTCGTCATCTCTCTATCTCTCTCCATCTCTCTCTATCTCTCTCCATCTCTCTCTATCTCTCTCCATCTCTCTCCATCTCTCTCCATCTCTCTATCTCTCCATCTCTCTCCATCTCTCTCCATCTCTCTCCATCTCTCTCCATCTTTTTCCACCTCTCTATCTCTCTATCTCTCTCCATCTCTCTCTATCTCTCTCCATCTCTCTCCATCTCTCTATCTCTCCATCTCTCTCCATCTCTCTCCATCTCTCTCCATCTCTCTCCATCTCTCTATCTCTCCATGTCTCTACATCTCTCTCCATCTCTCTCCATGTCTCTCCATCTCTCTCCATCTCTCTATCTCTCTATCTCTCCATGTCTCTCCATCTCTCTCTATCTCTCTCTACCTCCCCATCTCTCTCCATCTCTCCATCTCTCTATCTCTCCATGTCTCTCCATCTCTCTCTACCTCCCCATCTCTCTCCATCTCTCTCCATCTCTCTACCTCTCCATTCTCTCCATGTCTCTCCATCTCTCTCTATCTCCCCATCTCTTCCTCTCTCCCTCCTCCCGATGAGCACTTTCCAATCTCCACTTCTCTTTGACAGAATATACCCTGGCCTTGAGACTGCGTTGCAAGCCGAACGGATATGTTATGCACATGTCTTCCGGGTTCGCCTGAAAGAGGTTTATGTTACGTGGTGGATGGAGGAAGGAAACGTGAAATTGCGCGGGAGCCGACTAAGAGAAAAAAAAATTGGATCTATATTTTGACGACGAAAGAGCGCTATCATCGGAAGGGAAAACATGAGATCTCCCGGGACTAGCGACACAAGGTAGCCTCGATCTACCAAACATGATCCCGTCACATCAACAAAGAGACATAGGCGACCGTGTATAGAGTTACATCGCTGGCATAGGGACGGAGGCAGGATGCGTTGTCATGACGACCAATGTTCGATCCATCAGATGCTTTGTCCTTTCAATCTCAGGCGCGCGCGTGTCAAGGTTTCTCATTGGCGTTCATAATACGAAGCTCCGAAAGTGTATTCACTTCGTTTCACACCGCGTGCGTATTGTACCCTTTCCTCAAAAAACTCGTCTGCTGCCACACACTGCAATCTAATAAGCATTCCCTTGAAAGAGGAAAAAAAAATCAATCGAAATCTTTATTGGCAAAGAAATGAATCTTGCACTATGGAAGGTGTTCATTTTTATACCCAGGGTTCAATGGGGGGAGGGTTGTCACGTGATATCCGTCACGCCCGAACAATCAAATCGCGACACATTTTCGGGAACTCGAGAAAAGACCCCAGGACAGTATACAGTTCACGATTATACGCTGTTTGTACGCCACTTCCGGATCTGCCAATCACATCACTTACAAGCATGTTTGTCTAAACTCCCGCGAAGCTTGCGTACAAAAGGGCATGTGGTCAGCAGTTAATTAGTTATTTCGCCACGATTAATTAAGGTTCGTTGACTAAGCGTCAATTAAAAAAACCTAAACTATAATTGGGCAAATGTTACACTGAACCTTCAGCACACCGACTTGCCCGTAGGAAGTAATTGATTACACAATAGGCAATTAATTTGAAGACTTGATTAAAGTAGGCTTTGACCACCATCTTAATTGCGTGTCCGATGAGCTACACCATCACTGTGTTGACTGAGAAGTCAAACACTGAATGATTAAAATGTTGTGTCCGACTTGGGCCTCCGTAAGTAGGGCGACCTCTATTGTCAGAGCGACCCTGCGTGTTTACGGCGGCCAGGCCCTGTCCACATTCAAAATGGCTACGGCTGGAATTAACACACAAGTCTATGAGAAGTGGCTGCAGACGTCTGCTAGCGGCTTCCTTGGTCTCGCACACAATCAGAAGTCATTCGATTCTCATCATGACTTCGATTGGAAAGTATCCAATACCGATGCTCCTTTTACTCCTCCCAAACATCGCCACAGCGCCCTCTATAAATAGGTCAAATTTGGTTCGCTGCTCAAGTAATTCAAAAACAACACGCTCAGAATTTATGCCTTTTCCACACAAGATTGGAGAACGTTGTTTGCGTGCGCGAGAAGGGGGGGGAGAGAAAGACAGACAGCGAAACATAGAGAGGGCTAGAGAGAGAGAGAGAGATAATTATAAGAGAGAGAGGAGAGAGGGAGAGAGAGATAATTATAAGAGAGAGAGAGAGAGGAGAGAAACATGGGATAGGGAGGTCTAGAGAGAGCGCAGGTCCCTGGGTAGCTAATTACGGGCTCGCTTAACGTCATTACTAAGGCAAACAATTCGCCGCTTGGAGACATACCATAAAACAAACACGATATCGCTGCCCTGTGTCGCTTCTGTGCGGGCTCATTGGACGCCCTGCCAACAACTGATTCAATAGCGACTCATCGGGTGGGGAGGAGGGAGGGAGGGAGGGAGGGAGGGAGGGAGGGAGGGAGGGAGGGAGGGAGGGAGGGAGGGAGGGAGGGAGGGAGGGAGGGAGGGAGGGAGGGAGAGAGGAAGGGAGGGAGGGAGGGAGGGAGGGAGGGAGGGAGGGAGGGAGGGAGGGAGGGAGGGAGAAAAGGGGGGTGGAGCGAGTGAGGAAGGGAGGGGAGGGAGAAGGGAGGGGAGGGAGAAAGGAGGGGAGGGAGAGAAGGAGGGAGGGAGGAGGGAAGGAGAGAGAGAGAGAGGGAAGGAGGAGGGGAGCTTAGCTGAACATTGGTCTTCTCTAGTTCCATCCCTCCGGCCTTCTCCAGCAACAAAACGCCAGAACATCTATGACGTCAATCAGACAAGGGTTACCCCCCTCCACACACACAGTCTGAAATTAGACTACCTTGCTGCGGTTCTTGCTCGATTCTCGTCTGTCCCGCAGTAAACAACCCACGCATTACGTCTAAGCCTAAAAGCCCAAGCCAAGAAATAGTCCAATTTTCTCTCAGACTTAATCAGTGTTCTCTATCCGTTAATTCGGTGACAGACAAAAACCTAACCCCCACAGCAATAACAAGAAAATGGTCGTCTCAAGCGGTACGCTGTGAACACAGAACCTCTCCAATTTCGTCCTTTTTTTCCTTCTCATAATCATTCTCCTACCTCTGTCAATGTTTCTTAGCTTAGGGATTCAACAACTCTCCTCTCTTCTGCGTGTGTTTGTGCTGCTGATCGACGAAAGGAGGAAGAAAACACAGCACGGGATGCCCGTGAATGGTTTCCAGCCAAGTTCATTATTTTTGGCGGAAGGTAATAATATTACACAAGGCTTCTTTTCGTTGGTCTGTTTTTCTTCCCTCGGCCCTCTCTTTCTTTCTCTCTGTCTCTATTCCCCTCCCTCCCTCACCTCTCTGTCTCTCTCTCTGTGTTTCTATCTCCCTCTCCCTGCCTCTGTCTCCCCCTCTCTCCCCATCTCATTCACCTGAGGTTGCAGAACATTACCACTATGAACATCTCTCCCTATCCCTATGTCTTTTTCTTCCTCTCTCTGTCTTTCTCTACATCTCTGTCTCTCTCTCTCCCTCTCTCTACATCGCTGTGTGTATGACTCTCTTTGTCTCTCTCCCATTATTTATCTGTCTGTCTGTCTCTCTCTCCCTCTCTGTTTCTCTCTGTGTCTCTCTCTCTGTCTCTTTCCCTCTCTCTCCCATTCTCTGTCTCTCTTCCCATCCCTCTATGTCTCTCTTTCTGTATCTCTCTCTCTCTTTCGTGTGGTGAGCAGATGTTTTCGGATTGTGTTTCAGTGACGGGCCTTCGGGGAGGATGTGAAATGTGGTATTTATAGAGCAAACGGTCATTTTTAAACATGTTTTGTATTCATTCATGAGAAGCCACATGAAGACAGATATGGATGCGCGAGGAGGAGCTATCGGTCATGTTAAAACCAGATGGGGTCTCGTCATCTCTAAGAGAACACAATTTAATTGAAGGGTTATTATGTACAATTGACTTGCAACATTCATTCCTTCATAGGACTGTTAACATCAGCATAAACGTAATGGCGAGATTCAAATCTTCGCTATACAATACACACGATTCACATTAGTGCGCCCTCAAGAGTTTGCAACGCGTCGGCCAATCACAACGCTCGGAATCTGTCGACCCGATGGCCATCTGGAAAGGGTCGGCAGATTACGCGATTGTCAAACGCGTTGCAAACTCTTGAGGGCGCACTTGTATATTGCCCGACAATTGATCTGATTATGGAGATCAATGTGCCCGACAGAATCCGCGCATTGTGATTGGCCAACGCGTCGCAAACTCTTGAGGGCGCACTATTGTGAATAGCCCGTATTGGCAGGCCGTGATAATCCACGCCATCTTGAGCGCAACTGTGCAACTGTGACACAATTACAGGGAAAGACGGAGGGCTGAATTCGGCACCTCCCTCAGACGAGACCCGACCCCAGCCATGCAGAGTGCTTCATCAAAGCGAATCGCTTCACAGTATCGGACCATGAGTACGTACGCAATCACACACTAATCTTAGGTTTTGCTTACAGACAGATCAGCAAGCGTGCATTTAGTAAAAGCCAAACATAAGCCATTACGTAGTGAAGGCTTAGGCTCGGGCTTAGGCTTCGGTCATATTTATTTCACTCGTTATAATATCACAGACATCTAAAAACAAGCGTTTGACCCCAGTTTCTCGGTGAATACTATGTACCTTTCAAGCCAACAAACCTTCAAATTCAGAAACAAATCACAACCTGGATTTTCAGGTTTTGTCAGACGGACACGAAGCCTGAGCCCGAGCCTAAGCCTTCATTTCGGAAACGACCGTAGAGACATCCAGGCAGTCTGCATAATTCGTTTCGCCACACAAGACGACGAGGAAGACGACACATTAGCACCGGGGGGACTTCCGCTGCTGTTCAAGTCTAGGCCGCGGGGGTTCCATAGCCGCAGCACGGCGAGATGATTTACCTTACAGCTGGATAAATTCAATAAAGCCCGTCACGCGCTCTTCTTTATTACACCACCCGCGCTGTGCATATAGTCTGGCCCCGCGACGCCGCTGTCACCCAGACGTCTCTATAAATCAGCGAGGCACGTCGTTTGGTAGACGCTTATGTATCCCAGTGGCGTTGGGACTCCGTGAGTGTTCGCTTCTAAAACAACAGTGTGCCCAGCATGGCGCACTGGCGACTGCGTAATGAAGCACCCGAGGCGAGAGGTCTATGTTTAATCGACAGGGTCTTAGAGCGACAAATCACAGCGGGACCAGATGTCTCTGTCACGGTGCACAGTCTTCTGAGACACTCATCATTGAAAAAAATCCCTGTACCGCATCCGGCAACTTTATTACCCGATGCTCATTTTAACAAGGTATGACGCGAATGTTGCACAGTGCTTGCTGATCATTTATAATAACTTAATCCAGCAACACCAACACTAATGGCAACAGCAGCAGCAACAACAACATCAGCAGTAACAACAGCAACAACAGCAACAACAGCAAACAACAGCAACAGCAATAACAACAGCAACAGCAACAGCAACAGCAACAGCAACATCAGCAGTAACAACAGCAACAATATAGCAACAACAGCAACAGAAACAACAACAGCAACAGCAACAACAGCAAACAACAGCAACAGCAACAGCAACAGCAACATCAACAGCAACAACAACATCAGCAGTAACAACAGTAACAGCAACAGCAACAGCAACATCAATAACAACAGCAACAGCAACAGCAACAGCAACAGCAACAGCAACAACAACATCAGCAGTAACAGCAGCAACAGCAACAGCAACAGCAACAACAACAACAACAGCAACAACAACAGCAGCAGTAACAGCAAACAACAGCAACAGCAACAGCAACAACAACAGCAGCAGCATCAATAACAGCAGCAACAACAGCAGTATACACCGACAGCAGCGGGAACAATGGCAGTAATTACGGCATCAAGCATAACCCTGGTATTTGGCAACGTCAGGAAACAGCCTCAGAGTGACGTCATCGGGGTCTTGGCAATGCCGACGGCAATGCCCTCGGTGTATAGTATGGCATCTCACTCTTGTATTGAATGTCACATGACCCACCGGGAAAACGTCTAAAACATCGGTCAGGTCAGGACTAGGGCCAGTGAGAGAGGGGGTATGAAAGAAGTCCACGGACGGGGGGGCAGGATGGGATGAGACGAGTCCCCTTCAAATGCCGCGTCTCCCGGGGACTGGTCCCGGACGGGACTGGGCCGGTGGCTCTCTCTCCTCGGATCAATTCGCGTCCATCTCCCCTCCCCCCATCCCCAGCTTCTCTGATACGGACTGAAGGAGGAGGGGGGAGGGCGGTACACAACTCCCTATACAGTCAACACCAGTGCCATCTCACACGTCTCTCTGGGGAAGACCTGCAGATCAACACCGCTCCTACACACTGCATCGATCGCCTCTCCTGTTCTCGGCCTACGGGCGACGAATCTCTCGATTCGAAGCCCCAGATATAAATAATATAAAAAAATAAAACCAAGAAGGAAAAGAGTAGAAAAGCTCCGCTGCGATTGAAAAAAAAACCAGGACGAGAAGAGGGAAAATGGGTGAGCATAAATCTAGGTAATGGAAGGTCGATTTGTGGGTTAAGTAATCCGTCTGCATCGGGGAGGAAAACGGCGGGCAAATCTTGTAAAGCGAGAGAGCAAGGAGTGAGCTACGAAGAAGCTATAGCAGCGTGTAGCATCGAGGGTTGAGAGCGGGGGAATTGGACTCTCCAGTCGGCCGGAGTTCAGGTCCGGACACGCTCGGGTCTCCATATTCAACACTTTGGTCGCGACGCCCAAAAGAGACTTCTCTATCCCGTTAAAGATAAAGAACCCCACCCTGGGAAAGACTATAGTTGACTATTGGGGAAGGCCACCATCTAAGGGCTGGATAGCTCAGATGGTAAGAGCACTGGTGTGCCAAAGACTAGTTGACTATTAGGGAAGGCCACCATCTAAGGGCTGGATAGCACAGATGGTAAGAGCGCTGGTGTGCCAAAGACTAGTTGACTATTTGGGAAGGCCACCATCTAAGGGCTGGATAGCTCAGATGGTAAGAGCACTGGTGTGCCAAAGACTAGTTGACTATTTGGGAAGGCCACCATCTAAGGGCTGGATAGCTCAGATGGTAAGAGCACTGGTGTGCCAAAGACTAGTTGACTATTTGGGAAGGCCACCATCTAAGGGCTGGATAGCTCAGATGGTAAGAGCGCTGGTG